>CAUYLG010029201.1:0-21995 GCA_963573385.1 Cacajao melanocephalus
ATGATTTTTTTTCTTTAAGAGACAGAGTCTTAGTCTATCATGTGGGCTGGAGTGCAGTGGCACAATCATAGCTTACTGTAACCTTGAACTCTTGGGCTCAAGTGATCCTCCTACCTTAGCCTGCTAAGTAGCTAGGGCTGCGGGTGCACACCATCATGCCTAGCTAATGTTTTTTTTTTTTTTTTTTTTTTTTTGAGAAGGAGTCTCATTCTGTCACCCAGGCTGGAGTGCAGTGGCACAATCTTGGCTCAGTGCAACCTCTGCCGCCTGGGTTCGAGCGATTTTCCTACTTCAGCCTTCTGAGTAGCTAAATCACTGTGCATGCAGATCCATCTTCCTGGGATTTCAAGCACCTGCCACTGCGTCTGGGTAATTTTTGTAGAGATGGGGTTTTACCATCTTGGGCAGGCTGCTCTTGAACTCCTGACATTGTGATCCACCCACTTTAGCCTCCAAAAGTACTGGGATTACAGGTGTAAGCCACTGTGCCCGGCCGCCTAGCTAATTTTTAAATTTTTTGTAGAGACAAGATCTCACTACATTGCCCAGGCTGGTCTTGAACTCCTGTTCTTAAACAATCCTCCTGCCTCGGCACCCAAAGGGCAGGGATTACAGGCATGAGTCATTGCATCTGGCCCATATACATGATTTTTAATGTATGTAAATATGCATATTTATTATGTGTAAATATAAATATAAATGTGTGGAGTGATATCCATTGAAATGTTAAACATAGTTACTTCTCAGTGGTACAACTGTAGGTGATTTCTATTTCCTTATTTCTGATTTTCTATGTTTTCCAAATTTTTTGACATATGTCTTCTGTAATCAGAAATACAAGTTAGTAACAATAATCTTCCATTCATACAAGTGCTTATTGGATAAAAGTCCCACTTCTAAGCATGACACCCATAACTTTTAGGTTAATAGCCTTTGTCACCTTGCCATATACATCTGACCCAACCACTCACACCATTCCTGAGATATATTTTGTTCCTTTGTGCCTAAATCATTGTGCATGCAGATCCATCTTCCTGGAACACCTATAACCATTTCTTGGTCTTGTGAAATCCTACTTACATTCTTCATAGCCTAGCATGTATGTCATTTACTTGGTCAAGGGTGAGTTGGTTGTTCTCTTGAATGTACTCCCATAGGACGTAGTATGATTTCAATTGCAGCACCAAGCACATTGCAATATTAATTCATTTATCATTCTCCCATATAGGATGTTTGAAGTTGTCTCTAATATAGAGATTATGCTCAATAAATATCTATTAGATAAATAAATGAATAAGGGAATAACAAATGCCTTTGTCTCATTTTAAAATACTTTAATTGTTAGCTACCCATATAATAAAAACTCAAAACAGTAGTCTTCAAGCTTGATTGTTTATGTATGCCTTAAAAGAATTTTGAAAATCTATGTGCCTGGACACACTTTTAAGTTAACTTATAAATTTTTCAACATAGTTTTAAGTGGTGGCAAATAATGTAGTTGCTTGTTTATTTTATACTGCTTGGGTATGCTACATGGATTTTTGTCAAAACCTTGAAGCTGTAGTTTCAGTGCATTCAATTTATGGAAAAGAAAGGAATTCATGAAATCAGTTCTTATTGTCAAGTCAATCAGCTAAATATAACTTGCTTTCTGTCAGAAAAAGTCAGACTTAAAAATACAGATAATTAATGACTATTATTAATTAACTTATTAAATTATTAAAATTAAAATAATTAAATAATTTGTTAATTAAATGCCTTATTCCTCGACTCATTTCTGCAATTTCACTCTGAGATAGGAAAGACACATAGATTGCCTTAGGTTTGAAATCTGGGTGAAATAAGATACTGTCTCCTTCAGTGTTTCTGCCTTTGCTTTTATTGGAGCCTCTTTCAAGAAAAAGTCATTCTCTCATGGTCCCCTGGTTTGAGTCCCAGAGGTTTTTCTACTCCAGAAAGTGCAATGTAGTAAGACTAGTACTGTACTCCCTTGCATGGTAAGTGAGAAGGCTGTCTGTATAAAATGAGAGAAGGACTCATGAGAGGGATGTAGGTCAGGAGAAATGATAGATTCTCAGGCAAGTTAATTTTGGGGAAGTGTAAATAGAGTCCCTTAAAACAAGATGCATCATCTGCTTCCTCCTGATCAGTATTTAGGATTGTTTACTTTGATTTGAAGACCACTATGCTAAAGCTTCTCAAGGGGGCAATAGTGAGGCAAGGAATTTTTTTTTATTATTATACTTTAAGTTCTAGGGTACATATGCAGAATGTGCAGGTTTGTATACATAGGTATGCGTGTGCTGTGGTGGTTTGCTGCACCCATCAACCCATCATCTACTTTAGATATTTCTCCTAATGCTATCCCTCCCCTAGCTTCCCACTCCCCTACAGGCCCCGGTGTGTGATATTTCTCTCCCTATGTCCATGCATTCTCATTTTTCAACTCTCACTTATGAGTGAGAATGTTCAGTGCTACCAGCGTGATGGAGTGGAATTCAGATTTGGGTTGTGACTTTAAAGCTGCGTGACTTTAGTCATTTAACTCCTGAGTCACAGTCTACAGCTTTGAAAGAGGAGGATTATAAAATCTATCTCATGTTAATGCTGAAGATTAAATAATAGGGTTTATGTACCCAGCATATAGGAGAGGAGGGTGTGTGTGTGTGTGTGTGTGTGTGTGTACGTATATTTGCATGTATTCAGTCTTTAGTTAAACTTAAAAATCTTTAACTAGGTAATGGGCAAATATCTGAGATTTGGATCATGTCTTCTAGAAACCATATGCTATATAATTATGTACTATAAAGTAATAATGTATACAATATAATCATGTGCCATGTGCTTTTTAAACTAATCATACATAAAATAAACATCTATTGAAAATATCTGACAAACTCATCTTTTATTTTTGATGTTTGTGTACTTTTTTTAAACAGGGATTTGGGGAATTATTTGAGAAAGCAAAACAAAACAATAACAATAGAAAAACTTCTAATGTTCATGACAGCCTCTTCTTCAGTAATTTCTCACTTCTTGGTACTCCTGTCCTGAAAGATATTAATTTCAAGATAGAAAGAGGACAGTTGTTGGCGGTTGCTGGATCTACTGGAGCAGGCAAGGTATTCTCTTTTATTCTTTATTATTAAGAACTTAATTTGGTATCCGTGTCTCTTTTTTTTTCTAGTTTGTTTGTAGTGTAGGAAGGCATTTTGGAAAAATTCTTACGTGAGTATTAGGAGAATGTATGGGTATAGTGTCTCGTATAATAGAAATTATTCCTCTGATAATTTCCTCTAGCTTTTAATTTCTTCATATTATTTTAAGTGGCTTTTTCTTCTACATCTTTATATTTTGCATCACATTCAACACTGTATCTTGCACATGGTGAGCATTCAATAACTTTATTGACTAAATAAATAATCCATTTTAACCAGTCTTAACCAGAACAGACATTTTTTCAGAGCTGGTCCAGGAAAATCATGACTTACATTTTGTCTCAATAACCACATAAGCAAAAGGTCCCCATTTTTGTTAATGCTACAATTTTGGAGAATAGATTTAGATTTGCTTACGATATAAGGAAAAATTATTTTTTGAGGAAATACATAGGAATGTTGATTTATTCAATGGGTCACCCTCTTCTCCATATTCCACTCTAAGAACAACTTAACCTGGCATATTTGGAGAGACATCTGTGAAAAACTAGTAGATTGGAAAGAAAAATAGTGAAAGGACCAAACTTTAACGTCAGGAGAAGAGAAGACTTTGTAGTGATCTTCAAGAACATAACCTATTGTGTAGATAATGATAAACACTTGTTCTCTTTTAACTATTGAGGAAATAAATTTTAAAAACAAGAAATAATAAAATTAGAGATAGTAAAGAGCTTTCTAGAATTAGAATGGGCTAAAGGGCAATAGGTATTTTGCTTCAGAAGTCGATAAAATGGATCCTTTTCCCCTTTTAACTGTCATTCTAGCTGTGGTACTTTGTAGAAATATAAGAAAAAGTTTGGTGGTCTTTTGAAGCTTTTCAAAATACTTTCTGGAATTATACCCAAGGATCTAAGACAAACAGAAAAAGAAAGAAAGAGAGGAAGGAAAGGAGGAAGAAAGGAAGTAGGGAGGAAGGAAGGAAGGAAAGAAGTAAGAGAGAAATGGTGCTGCTGCTGTAGGTAAAAATGTAAATGAAGAAAGAAATTAAGAAAAACTCCTGAAAGGCAATTATTTCTCAATATCTAAGATGAGGAGAATCATATTTTGAAGAATTTAATATGAGACTTGGAAAACAAAATGCCACAAAAAATCTTCAGTCAATAAAGTTCGTGTCAGACTGGGTGTAGTGGCTCACACTTGTAATCCTAGCACTTTTGGAGGTGAATTGCTTGACTCCAGGAGTTCGAGACCAGCCTGGGCAACGTGGCAAACCCCTCTATCCAAAAAATACAAACAAAAAATAGCTGGATGTAGTAGCATGTGCCTGTAGTCCCAGCTACTTGGGAGGCTGAGAGGGGAGGATCACCTGAGCCTGAGAGGTGGAGGCTTCAGTGAGCCATGATTGCACCATGGCACTCCAGCCTATGTGACAGAGTGAGACCCTGTCTCAAAAATAAAAAAAAATTTGGTGTTCACAATGCTAATAATACAATTTGGTTGTTTCCCTCTCCAGTTGTTTTCCTACACATGAAGTAAAGTAGCTGGAATTGTGCACTTTTTCTTACAAAAACATTTTCTTTCTTAGACCGTTATTATTTTCTTTCTATATCTTGTACATTATTACTAGCAGTTTTCACTATTAAAAAATTATACCATAGGAGGGGCTGATACTAAATAAGTTACGGATGATCTAAACAAGGATGTTTATTTGTGAAAAGGTAGTAATTGTGTTTCATAGAATTTTTAAAATTAATTCTGTGTATGTCTTCAAGATCAATTCTATGATAGATGTGTAAAAATAGCTTTGGAATTACAAGTTCCGAGATTTACTGGCAATTAAATTTCATGCAGTTTTATTAAAAATTGATGAGCAGATAATTACTGGCTGACATTGCAATTGCATTTTATGGGAAGCAGCTAGGAAGGCAGAGTCAGAGGAAGGCAGTGGTCTCTTGGAAATACTTAAACACTTCTGAGAAATAGAGTTTGCCAACTCAATCTAGGAGGCTGCCTTTTAAATAGTATTAGGAATGGAATACTTCATAGTTTTTTTGGACAAAAGATCTAGCTAAAATATAAGATTGAATAATTGAAAATATTAACATTTTAAGTTAAATCTTACCCACTCAATACAATTTGGTAATTTGTATCAGAAGCCTAAAAGATAACCTAATGATTCTTCTGCTTCTATAACTTACCCTAATATGTTTGCAGAGATTTTTTTGTAAAGATCTTCATTATAACATTGCTTTCAGGAGCCAAAAATTGGGTAGAGGGAGTCCCATAAATGTTGAGTAATAGGGGATTGATTAGATACATTTTGGTGTAGTTTTATAATGGCATGTAATTCAGCCAATAAAAAGGTTGTTAAAGAATGACTGTGCTCCACACAAGCACAACCTCCCCACCATCAACATCCCTCAGAAGAGTAGAACATTTGTTACAATCAATTAACCTACACGCATGCATCATTACCTGGAATCCACAGTTTACATTAGCGCTCACATTTGCTGTTGTATATTCTATGGATTTTGACAAATTGATAATGACGTGTATTCATCATATAGCATCATACAAAATAGTTTCACTGACCTAAAAATCCTCTGTGCTCTGCCTAATTATTCTACTCCCCTCTAACCTCTGGCAATGACTGATCTTTTTACTTTTGTCATAATTCTGCCTTTCCTGGAATGTTGTATAGTTGCAATTGTTCAGTATGTAGCATTCTCAGACTGGCTTCTTTCACTTAGTAACTTACATGCATGTGAGTTTTCTCCATATCTTTCATTCGTTGATAGCTCATTGCTATTGAGTGCTGAATACTATTTCATTGTTTGAGTGTGCCATAATTTGTTTATCCCCTTACCTACTGAAGGACATCTTGATTGCTTCCAAGTTTTGGAATTAAAAAAATGACTTAAAAAAATGACTGTAATGGATGTATATGATATACTCTTAAGTGAATAAAGAGTTACAAAATGTTATGTACAAGTTACAAAATGTTATGTACATTATGATTCATTTTCATAAAAACATGTGTATGTATATATGTGTGTCTGGAAGGACAAATTTATCAAGTTATCTCTGAAATTTTGGGTATATTTTATATTCCTGGATTTTCTAAGTTTTAACAATGTATATATATTAATTTCCTGATAAAGTAATAACATTATTGACTTTTATTACTATCACCTATTAATAATCATCTAGACGGCAAAGGGACTATATCTTCTTCATTTTTATATTCCAAGGACTGCCAACAAGTGCCTAACACTTGATAGGTATATTGTAGAAATTTAACTAAATATCTTTAGGAAATAGATTTTTGTTTGTAGTTGTTCTAGTCTACACTAAGTGTCTTACACTTATGAAACTTCCTTGAATTATTTTAGTGAATAAAGCGGTATTAGTATAGAATTTTGCATCACTGGATGCCCTTGACTGAAGGCTGCCTTGTGGCATCTCATCAGTGTATGGGGAGTTTCAGTCCTGTGTTGTCTGCATCACAGCTGAAGCAATGCTGGGTTGCTGACAATCCCTGACACCACCTTGTCTCTGTAATCTATCATTGCCTCACTATGGTACTGAGTTTTAGCTTATTCTTGTAATAACTGGGACTTGTATGTATAAAATAAGCTATTAGCTCATGTTTTTGCTTGCTTTTTATGTAGAATATATGTCTGCAAAGAGTTTTATCAGTATTTTGGAATTTTGGGAGATATGAAATTAAACAAAAACATCATTGAATACACACACACATATGTATACATGATACATGATTTATTTTATTTAATTTTTAAAGTTTTCTCTTTTTTTAGAGACAGGGTCTTGCTCTGTCATCCAGGCTGAACTGTAGTGGCATGATCATAGCTCACTGTAACTTTGAACTCTTGGGCTCAAGTGACCTTTCTGCTTCGGCCTCCCAAAGGGCTGTGATTATAGGCATGAACCACTGAACCTGGTCCAATATATATATAATTTTTTTTAACCTGGATCATCAGAGCTATATTTTGTTTGGTTTTATAAAGCTGTTCTATGTGAAAATATCACTTCTTTTAATTTTGAACAGAAGAATTTTACATTGAAATTAGGTAATTCAGATTTTTTTCCATATAATAAAAATTGTAAAATTTACTGAAATAAACATCAAAAAGAGATCCTTTCTTTCCTATTTTCCCCTATAAGATGAAAAAACCTTTTAAATTAGAGAATGTCATCTGTTGGTAATACTGTGGGGAAATCAGCACTCTCATATAGAGTGTATGGCCTTCTTTTCTTCTGAATATATTTTAGGTGATATTATTTATTAAAATTTAAAAATGAAAATGAAAATATATATAGAGTTGAAAATTCTTCCTCTCTCTACTGTCTGTCATTTGTCCATTTTCCATTCTCCTCCCTTCCCTCATCCAACCAAGGTAGCCAACCCTTGTAATTTTTTTTTAGTATCTTTCTAGAGATGTGTGTGTATATGTGTGTATATATATATATATATAATTTTTATTGTTCCCCACCTCTCTTTTTATGTAACAACTTGCAGAGTTTTGTTTCTTGCTTTTCCCAATAAAATGAAAGTCTGAGAAGATAGCTAGTGAATGAATGTGGTATCCTGGAACCCAACTGATGCCAAGGAGAAGGGGATTATCAACTAGGTCAAATGCTCATTCATCAAGTAAGATGAAACTGCTGTAATTAGCCAGTGTCTTTCACAGTATAGAGATCACTCATGACTTAATGAGAGCAATAGTGGAGAAGGTCAAGCTTGACCAGAATGAAACTAGAAAGAATAAGAGGAAACAAAAGATCAAATATAGTCAACCCTTGATGCCTTATTCTCTTGATATACTCCTGGAGTCCACTTGCTAATACAATTGACCCTTAAACAATACAGGCTTGAACTGCATGAGTCTACTTATTTGTGGATTATTTTTTCAATTAATACATTGGAAAATTTTTTGGAGAGTTTTGACAATTTGTAAAAACTCACAGACAAACTGTGTAGCCTACAAATATTGAGAAAATTATGAAAAAGATATGCCATGAATGCATAAAATATATGTAGACACTAGTCTATTTTATCATTTACTGCTACAAAATGTACCCAATTTATTATAAAAAGTTAAAATTTATCAAAAGTTAACACATACTAGCACTTACCCTACCTGGTACCATTCACAGTCAAGAGAAATGTAAACAAATGTAAAAATGTAGTATTAAATCATAACTACATAAAACTAACTGTAGTACATGTGGTATGACTGTAATAATTTGGTAGCCACTTCCTGTTGCTATTATGGTAAGCTAAAGTGTTGTGGGTATCCATTTAAACACCATGTGATGCTAATCATCTCCATGTGAGCAATTGTCTCTCCAGTAAACTGCGTATTGCGGTAAAAGATGATCTCTAGTGGTTCTCGCACATTTTTCATCATGTTTAGTGCAATGCCATAAACCTTGAATAACATCAAGCAATCCGTACAAAGTGCCACTAGTGATGCTGGCATGTTATTCAGCCAATAAAAGGGTTGTTAAAGTTACAACTTCTCCCAAGAAGCATGGAGAAGTTGTAATATTACAAGAAAAAGTTGAATTACTTGGTATTTACCATAGATTGAGGTCTGCAACTACAGTTGCCTGCAATTTTGAGATAAATAAATCCAATATAAAGACTGTTATAGCAAAAGAAAAGGAAATTTGTGAAACCATCACTGCAGCTATGCGCAGGTGTGAAGACCTTGCATTTTTTGCAAAATACAGAATATGAAATATGTGTTAATTGACTGTTTATGTTATCATTAAGGTTTCCAGTCAACAATAGGCTATTAGTAGTTAAATTTTTGTGGAGTCAAAATTATACGTGGATTTCTGACTACACAGTGGGTTGGTGGGTTGGTGTCCCTAACCTTCAGGTTGATAAAAGGTCAACTGTGTATTATTTAAAAATTTTGTATTTATCTTCATAAATAAGAATAAATGTATATTTTAAAGCAATCTTCATAGGATTTTGTTATTAATATTTTTATTTTTTTTGAGATGGAGTCTCAGTCTATCACCAGGCTGGAGTGCAGTGGTGCCACCTTGGCTGACTGCAACCTTTGCCTCCCAGGTTCAGGTGATTCTCCTGCCTCAGCCTCCTAAGTAGCGGGACTATAGGTGCACACCACCATGCCCAGCTAATTTTTGAATTTTTACTAGAGACAGAGTTTCACCATGTTGGCCAGAATGGTCTTGATCTCTTGACCTCATGATCTGCCCGCCTTGGCCTCCCAAAGTGTTGGGATTACAGGCATGAGCACCATGCCTGGCCATTAATATTATTCTTACCCAATAAAAACAATTTGGAAGTTTATCTTCTTATTTTTCCCTGATTCTGTAACAGTTTAAATAGCACTGGAGTTATCTGTTTTTAATCTCTTTTCAAAGCAGTCCCTTATAAGTTTTCTCTATTTTTTATTTATTTCATCATTTCTTATACTGTATTTTTGTAACTTTTTTGATCATAGTTTTATTTCTGATTAGGTTACTACTAAAACCAAACTTTCCATGAATTAGCTTTTAGATTTACTTATTAGTTTAACTGTTCTGTTGTATTGTAACTCATTAATTTATCATTTTATCTTTATTCATTATTCTATTTTTCTTCTGCTTTTTTTTGTTTTTTTGTTTATTTGTTTGTTTTTTGAATTAGATGTTTGATGCTTTTTTAAAAGGCTGTGCATTTTCCTCTGGGTAATACTTTAGCTATATATTATGGATTCTGATATATAGTGTTTCTATTATATTGTTTTCTAGAAAATCTGTACCTTTGATTTATATTTATTTCCTCTTTGACCTAAGATTTCCTAGGTAAAGTTTAAAATTTTCCAGAAAGAAAACAAGTTTTCTAAGAATGTTGTTCAAATTATTTCTACTGCTTGGAATTTTTATCATTTTTATGTATCCAATAAATAGTCAATATTTGTAGTTGCTGTCTGACCGCATAAGAAGAGTGTATTTGTGTAGTTTCTATTAATAGGTTAGAGTTCAACTCAGATATTAAATGTACATCATTATTCATGACATTTAAGTCTTCTACATCTTTACTTATCTTTTTTCTACTTGATTTGTTATTGATAGATAAAGTTAAATTAAAGGCTTCTCCTACATATGTTTCTCCCTGTTATTTCTTATAGGTTCTGTAATTTTTGCTTCAGGATTATTGCTTTTTAAATTTAATGTGTAGATATTTATAATTAGACTCTAGCATTATAAAGGACTTTTTTTTTTTTTTGAGACAGAGTCTCACTCCATCACCAGGCACCAGGCTGGAGTGCAGTGGCGTGACCTCGGCTCACTGCAACCTCCACCTCCCGGGTTCAAGCAATTCTCCTGCCTCAGCCTCCCGAGTAGCTGGGACTACAGGCACATGCCACCATGCCCAGAGTATTTTTTGTATTTTTAGTAGAGATGGGGTTTCACCATGTTGGCCAGGATGGTCTCGATCTCTTGATCTTGTGATCTGCCTGCCTCAGCCTCCCAAAGTGCTGGGATTACAGGCGTGAGCCCCGCGCCCGGCCCAGGACTTTTCTTTTTTATTGAATGTATTTGGACCTATATATGCCTACTGTGAAAGTTATAGTCCTTTTTTTTGTTTGTTTCTTTGTTTGTATTTACAGTTGTAAGTTCTATTTTCAACCTTTATGCATCCTTTGCTTTAGGTGTGTCTCTTTTAGTTAGCGTAAAGTTAGGTTTCTCTTTAATTTCATCTGAAATCTTTTCCTCTTAATACATGGGTTAAGCCAATTGAAAAATAAAACTGACATATACTTTTATTTCAAGTATGTCTTCCACAAATATTTTTTGAATAGATTAGCTAATACACTTTGGAATTTGTTTATAAAAAAGGTTTTGTAGGTGACAGGGGATAGAAACAGCAAACAGCCATGGCATATGTATACCTATGCAACAATCCTGCAAGATCTGCACATGTACCCCCAAACTTAAAGTATAATTAAAAAATAATGATAATTGTGGTGAAATACACATGACATAAAATGTATCATTTTAATCATTTTTCAGGGCATAACTGTGTCATAAAGTATACTCACATAGTTGTGCAACTACCACTTCCTTTTGACTTTTATTTATTAATTTTGTAAATATGCTTACATATGAGTTCTGTCTTACTATGTTTTATTTTATGTTTTTCTTTCCATTGTTATGAAGTCACTATATTGCCTGCAGGCTATGTGTATCTGTGAGTATGTGTGTGTATATGTGTGTATTATGTTTTTTTAAAAAAGTCTATATTTGTTTTCCAGTGTGTATACTTATACTAATAACTTTATGTTAAAATTTTCATTCTATGTCTCTTTAGTTCACTAATATGAGCTCTGATAAAATCAGTACCTTTTCTTCCTCTGCTACCTCCTTTTCTTCTACTTAACTTTAGTCAGTAATATTATCTTTCTTCAGATTTATCTTTGTATTGTTAAATCTGCGTATGCTTCTATTAGTGTGTCAGCTTTAAACGATACCTTTTGAATTTCAGCTTTTCTTGATAAGACAATCAGCAAATTTCTTTTATACTCCACATTTATACCCCATTTCCTTTATTTGTTTATTTGGTTTTTAATTCTAACTTTTCTTATTGTCAGGGCATATAACATATTCAAATTTTGTTCTTCAACTCTAATTCTGCCATTAGTTTTAATTTTTGTTCACAGTTATATAAATTTTTGTTCACTGATAGTACTTTTGGACTATCATCACTTAGATGACTTTATACTCCAAGAAAAGCTTATGGGAACAATATTACCTGAATACGTCTCTATTATTTAATCTCTGCCTAATAAGATGAAGATAATGAATCTACCTTGTAGGATTTTTGTGAAGATTAAATAAATTAATATAGTTAAAGGTAATAGAGCAGCACTCAACACAGAGTGAGCACTCAGCAACTGTTAGCTCTTACGAACCTTTCCCATCCTTCCTCCAAACCTATCCCAACTATCTGAATCAGGTGCCCTTTCTCTGTGAACCTTTATCATAATACTTGTCACACTGTATTGTAATTGTCTCTTTTATCCCCCTTGTATCTTTTGTGCATAGCAGAGTACCTAGAATGGGAAGTTCTTTAAATATTTTGAATCAAATGAGTTAATAGAATCTTTAAAAATAAGAATATACTCTTGTGCTTAGGATGATAATTTGGGGCAGGTGAATCCTTAGAGTAATTTGATAGTGACCTAATAATGATGGTTTTTAATTCCAGACTTCACTTCTAATGATGATTATGGGAGAACTGGAGCCTTCAGAGGGTAAAATTAAGCACAGTGGAAGAATTTCATTCTGCTCTCAGTTCTCCTGGATTATGCCTGGTACCATTAAAGAAAATATCATCTTTGGTGTTTCCTATGATGAATACAGATATAGGAGTGTCATCAAAGCATGCCAACTAGAAGAGGTAAGAAATTATGTGAAAATTTTTTGATTATGAATATGAACCCTTCACACTACCCAAATTATATATTTGCCTCCATATTCAATCAGTTAGTTTACATATATTTATGTTTCCTCTATGGGTAATCTACTATGAATGGATCAATTAATAAAACACATAAGCTATGCTTTCAGAGGCTTGCAAACGCATAAAATAAATGCAATTTATTTTTAAATCATAGATTCATTTTATCACAATAAATGTATTTTATGAAACGGTGAGGATTTTGTTCACTCATTAGTGAGACAAGTGTCCTCAATGGTTATTTATATGGCATGCATATAAATGATATATGTATCTTTAAAAAGGTACTCCAAAAATTATTAAGTTGATTTTAATAATTTTAATAATACTATAGCCTAATGGAGTGAGCATTGATCTGCCAGCAGAGAATCAGAGGAATAAAATAGTGGTGATAGATGTTGTATTTCTGGCTTTGAACAAATAACCGTATAACTTCTAGTGACTGCAATTCTTTGATACAGAGGCAAAATGAAGATGATGGTATTACTCATTTCACAACAATATTGGAGAACATTGTTTGCTATGTAAATTGTGTGATGATTGGTTCAGTAATGATTGATGCAAATGTTAGGGCAGGGAATATGTTACTATGAAGTTTATTGGCAGTATTGCCGAAATAGTGATTCTGATTCAAGAGTAATATCTTTGATAGATGGCATTTTTAATTCCTTTATATAATCTTTTATGAAAAAAAAATGCACAGAAAGTAAAATGTAGCTTAAAATACAGTATCCCGAAAAATGGAAAAGGGCTAACTGTGGATTAGATGGAAATGGCAATTCTTATAAAAAGGATTGCATGCTTATATGAATGGTTCTCCATGTATATACTCACTCGTTCAACGGTTTTTTTTAATAGCTCCATGCTTATTTTGTATATACTTTGAGAGTATAATGAAAAGAAAAGCTATCTTCTAAAAGTTTGGACTTACTCGAAGAGTATGTACTTCATTCCTCAAAAGGTCTTCTTCCAGGAATAGTATTTCTTAACCTGGTGGTTGGAAAAATTTGGATTTGTTACCAAAAAAAACTGAATGTTTCTAGATAACACAGATGCTCGTCTAGAGGGGACTAGGATGCAGGAGTGGTAGTGCCTTGCAAGACAAATCATGGGCTTTATTTACTTATGAGTGGAAAGTTTTGGAAGGTGATTTTTAGACATTTTTTTTTCTCTAAGTATGTATTTTCCAATAGAAATGAATTTATAAATGGTGGCTTGATTTCCTTGAGTCAACTTTTAAAAGTATATTTAGCTAAAATATAGCTTAGGTATATTACTGGTAATAAATTTAGGACTGTGGGTCTCTCATTCTCAATATGGGCACTTACTAATTTCTGAACACTGTGCTAGGTCCTGGAAATATCAACTTGAATAAGACATGGTCTATTTTCTGAAGGGTTTATAGTGGAGCCCTGTGTGTTAATAATGAAGGATTGTATAGTATGTGAATAATATATCAAAAAGGCTGTTAAAAATAATTTAAAAAAGGAGAAGAGGAAGAACATTTTTTTTTCCTGGATTGCATGGCCCGCCTTAAAATTACTATTATTTTGAGACAGAATCTTGCCCTGTCACCAGGCTAGAGTGCAGTGGTGCGATCTCTGCTAACTGCATTCTCCGCCTCCTGGGTTCAAACGATTCCCCTGCCTCAGCTGCCCGAGTAGCTGGGACTACAGGTGCTCACCACCACGCCTGGCTAATTTTTTGTATTTTAATAGAGATAGGGGTTTCACCATGTTGGCCAGGATGGTCTTGATCTCTTGACTTTGTGATCCATCCACCTCAGCCTCCCAAAGTGTTGTCATTACAGGCGTGAACCACCGCACCCTGCCAAAATTATTTTTAAAGTGCATAATTCAGTGTATTTGTTTAGCATATTCACAGGTTTGTATGATCATCATAACATTTTTGGCCCCTTGAAAAGAAATCCTGTACCCATTAGCATTCACTTACCATTCCCTTGTAGCTAACTCTCCCCCATTCCAGCTTTAAACAATCACTCATCTACTTTCTGTCTATAAATTTGTCTCTTCTGGACCTTTCACTTAAATGAAATCATGTAATAGGAGTTTTTTTGTGTGTGCCTAAATAAGCTTCTAAAGGAGAAGAAGGTAAGGAGTCATCATTTAGCAAATATTTATTAAGACTTGCTATATTTTATACCGTGTACTAGGAGCTGGAGAGGAAAATATGTATTGAACATGATCTATATACTTCGGGGGTTCATGGACTAGTGGGAAAGATAAACATATCAATAACAAATTGAATTGGTGATGTAATAGAAAATGACAGAGGCATTTTTATAAGAGTAAAAGGAGGTAGCAGGGACACTGTCTGACTCTGCATAATGTGGGGAGTAACCTTACACAAGGAGGCACAAGACTAATGTTTAATGGGATGATTCACCATGCAATTCTAAGGGTATCATGAATAAAACTTAGGGCTTTGAAGGAATATTTTGATTAAGAGCTGCCAGTGAAGTAGAGTGAAGATTAGATTGATGTGAAGAAGTGGGAGATTCATGAGTAAATGGTCACTGGCTTGTTGAGAAGACTAAATGAGATGTACATATAAGGTACCTAACACAATATCTTGTACAAAGTGGTCATTCAGTAGATACTAGTTTGTAGTATCTCCCTTTGAGGTGAAGAATACTGTTAGAAAGCATGACATAGGAGAAATACCTCTGAAAGTCAGTTCTTGTTAGTGACTATTGTGCAGAAAAGATGGAGGTTGGTGTAATTAAGGGGAAGGAAAGCCATGAAGCCAAAGAATGATGAAAAAGAATCAATATGAATTTTCATGTTGACAAAAGTGGTTATAAAAGATAATTATAAAGATGGTCACTTATAAATATGGCAGTTCTGTGTGACACAATATACAGAAGTTGGTGTATTGTATGGAAGAAAACAGCATAAGATCCTGAAGGTTTGAAGTGTGGGCATATTGGCTCCATGTTCAAGAAATGGCAATGGGGCTGGGAGGTGATTCCCCTTTGTGTCCCTTTCAGACACACAAACATTACTTGTGTGAATACCTTATGCCAAACACTATTCACTGTGGAGTGAGCATGGTAGGTATCAAATAAAAACTTTGTTGTCTTTTCTGTCAAATAACTTGTAGGCTGGCTGGGGGTAACAGACAACTTCAATATGAAATGCTGAGCCAGAGGTACCCTTAGGGTACTACAGAAGCCTAACTGATGGCTTTTAGCCTGGTTCAGGGAGATTGTCTCTAAAAGCAGACACCTTGAAGGCTGAGTCAAAGACAAAAAATGTATTTTGGGCAGAGGAAATTGTATGAACAGAAACACAGGACATGAAACTACTTGGTTGGTGTAGGGAATCGTCAGCATAGAACCAGATAGAACCAGAGTGTAAGAAGCCGGAAGGCCATGTCATGGAGGCCTTGTATACCAGTCTCAGAAATTTGATTGTGGAGAGCTTTCATCAGGGGAATGATATAATCAGCTTTGAAGTATAGATAAATCACTGACTGTGATAGTGAGGAACAGAATTAGAACATGATTAGAAGCTTTGTGAATAGCAGAAAGAATATAGATTTTGAAATCTAAAATACCTGGGTTACTGTACTACCTATTTTATAGAGTTTTGTGGATTCTTCTAGCATATATAATAGAAAATAATAAAACAACTATTATTATTACTATTGATGATACTATTTCCTATTCTGACTAGAAGGAGAAAGACTAATAGGAAACTATTTCAGGAATACAGATATGATAGACAAGAAGAGACAAGAATTACATAGAGGAATTTTGGGAAGAGAACAAATGTCATGTTTGTGGACTATTGGCATCCATCAGAAAAAGTATCAGGAAAAATAATCCTTCAGGAAAGAGTGATTTTTTTTTCTTCAAGAAATTAGAAGAGGAGGGAAATTGGTTTCTCTCCCCTTAAGGAGTTAAGGACTCCATGAATAACAGAAATTGGGAAGGAAGACAGGTAGAAATGCTATGGGGTTAGGAAGGAAGAATGCAGAGGTGAACTACTTAAAATTGAGACATCTGATCAAGGCAGAGGGATCACAGCTTTTGCTAACAAAGTACTAGAGGAGGATGCCACTAGGTGAGACTTAATAAATAATTGTTGATAATAAACTCCATTAAAAAATAAACATTTTTTGCTTCTTTGCCTAAGTGTCACATAAAACATTCAGCTTTTTATTTCAAAGAATCCCTGAGTCCGTGTTTTCTTTTTTGTCCTGCTGACTTTTGGAACTGGTTTAGGCTTTCTTTTATTTTCTAGTCATCTTATGATAGAAAAAAATCACCCAGGCATTTCCTACGTCTCTTGTATTTTAAATGGGGAAATGTAATGAATACAATGAGTAACTTAGTATATGCTGTTTTTTTCTCTAGGCTGAATGTTTCAGACGTGTTCTTTTCTATACAATGACATGGTCGATTCCTTGATAACATCAACTCCAAAAACTTTATTTTGATGTGCTCTACCTAGCACATTGACAGAGTATTAAATTCATGCTGGATGACTGTTTCAAAAGTGTTTTGAAGTAGGCATGTCAGTTGCAAAAATTTTGCTCAGCAAATGTTCTGTCTCACAGTCAGACTTTGAGCAGATGATCACATGGCGGCACATGATTGCTGGGAGTAACAGACAAAGTAACTGAAAGTGCTCATTTATCTTGACAGTCAAAATCAAAAGTGTTCTCTATTTTCAGTGACTTAAGAGTTTCCATTTTTGTATTTTTGGTATTGTTAAATAAGTGTTCTCACCTTTGAAAAAGGCCAGTGAGAATTCAATGCTGTATAATGCCCGTGTGCCAAAAGAAGGTGCTTTTTTTTTTTAAAAAAAAAGTATAGAGAAGTTTTAATCATGAGAACTTGAGATACCTTCAGAATCCTTGATGGTTAAGCAGCTGGTGCCAGCACTAGAATTCTTCAATATGTTCTCTATGAAGCCCTGATCGCCAAATGCAAACATTCATGATTCAGTATGTTTTCATTTTGACTGCCAAAGTTGATCTCTTTCTCAATGTGTTACACCTAGACTTGGAACTAGAGATGAGAACAGAATATTTTCTTCCTCATTTTTGTGTTTTTGTTCAACTCTAACGTCTGCAAAGCACTTGCGTATGCAATGATGCTTGGTGTCATAGGACTAGGCAGGTAAGTGTAAATTTGTCTGGATGGGAGAAAGCATACACAACATATTTCACATAGTTTTCTGATTTCAGTTTGTTTTTGCAAATTATTCACTCAGTGAGATAGCGTAAAGACGTTATCACAGGGAAGGGCATGGAGATAGTTCTGTGTTGACAGAAAACTCGTAGTGTACAGCCATGAGTGAGATGTCAGGTTCAGATTCCTCACCTTCAGTCCTCCTCTTTCATAAACAGTTCCATGTCCTGTTTTACATATCCTACTTTAGATTATAGGAGAATGACTTTCTAGGCAAAGTGACACTTATTTTAAAATATTATTATGTCTCCCTGTGCTCATTAACTTATCCTATCATTTCTCGCCCCATGTCCAAACCACCCTTAGAATCTCCTAAATATTTGTAGCTATTGTAAACAGCACGAGACTTTGGTAGCTTAAAAGGAGAAATCAACATAATTAAGCCCTAGTTAATTTACTTATCCGTTACGAGATTATAATTCTATTTTGTTATTAAAAGAGGGACAGAGTACACTGTTCTCTTGCCTTTTTTATTTCCAGACTACCACTTCTCCTGCACTTGACAATACCATAGTCTACCACGTAGCCCCATGGATGACAGGAGGAGAATTCTAGGCAGGCCAGTGTTTGAGTAAAGAGTAATCGGACTGTCTTTACTCAGCGACTCTCTGTCTTTACTCGCCGACTCATTTACATTTTGTAAATGTACCTGGGTTTAGAGAAGTAATTGGATTTTATGAGGGGTGCAGGGTGGAGGGCTGGGGTGGGGAGAGTGAGAAAGAGGTCAGAGCTTTAGGATATGTAATTGGTTTCCACAAAGTTGTTGCGATACTTTTGGAACCATGTAATGGTCTTCATTAAGTAAGTGTCTGTTATGGCAGCCATTATATATGCATTATAATAAAAATTTATTTACTATGTAAGTTGAAGAAGGTAAAATCTGCATGTATTTTCTAAACTCTGCATGGTATTTTTCATTTTTAAGTCACTAGAAGAAAATATTTGGGAGGGAAGCTGGCAAAAATTTACTGAAAGAAAAAAATACTTGGGAGGGAAATTGGCAAGAAGTATGAAAAAGACTGGGAGGGAAGTAAGCAAAGAAATGAGTTAATGACTGTTCTGGAAAATAAATTATATCATGCAGATATCACATGACTAATTAAATTTGAATCTGACCTCTTGCTCTCCAGGTCTGGTAAAAACTAACCTGTAAGAACTTGAAACTTAACCTTTGAATGGTCACTCCACCACTGTAGGAGAATTTATGAATGTTCAATTGGGAGAACTGAAAATAAAAAAAAATGCTATAGGAATTAACATTTGCATTCAGTAGCCAAGACATGATGGACATTTAAAACAGGTATTTGAGGCTTGGTGCAGGGGCTTATGCCTGCAATCCCAGCTCTTTGGGAGGCTAGGTGTATGAAACACAGGAGGACAGGAGTTTAAGACCAGCCTGGCCAACATGGTGAAACCCTGTCTCTACTAAAACACACACACACACACACACACACACACACACACACACACACACACAAGCCAGGCATGATGGTACACATCTGTAGCCCCAGCTTTTTGGGTGGCTGAGGCATGCGAATAGCTTGAACCCAGAAGGCGCAGGTTGCTCTCTGCTGAGATCACAGCACTGCACTCTAGCCTGGGTGACAGAGTGAGATTCTGTCTCAAAAATAAAACAAAACCTATGTTTGAAACACATTGAACTGTGTCCCTTAAGCAAGAATAAGCCATATTAAATGACTGTACCTTGAACTACCTGTAATTTTCTACTGATAGGTAATTAAGCTTCAAAGCACTGACACATATTTACTGTAATATGAAGCAATAACTATTTTTAAAAAATAAAACTACCAGAACCAAACAGAAATGCGATATAGCATTTTGTGAACTAAACTGCTATTTCATTTCATTTGAGCCCTAGAACTAGACAATAAATGCTAGTTAACATCTGTAAACAGAACATACACATCAGCATTGTGCTAAGCACCTTTCATGATTTGGTCATTAAAGCCTCACTTTCCATTTATCTAGTGACAACTTCCCCCAGAGTTTGCACCCAAAGTGAAAATGTGCTGAATTCCAAAAATGTGAGCTAGGTTTTAGAATTTAAAAATCACAATTCTAGAACTAATTATTAGCTTAAAAAATGAGAGTTCTTATGTCTGTCAAACCAAAATATCCCTAAGTCTGTCCCTCCAGTAAGATTTGGGTCACTCAATGGAACAGAAGTATACAAATATAATTATAGCTATCTAGGATCAAACTATCCTATGAATAGATAATAAAATTAAGACACTTAGGTCATGTTTTCATACTAAAATACAAAGTAAAGAATCATTGTTTTCCAAAGGCAAAAGCCATACTGTATCATGATATATATATATATGCCTGATGTTTCAACCCTCTTGAAGAATTGAGATTCTTGACTCTACACTTAGAGTTTTCTATATTGAACAGATGTCTAATTTTAAAAAGTCAAGAGAAGATCTTACACTTATTTTGTAATAGTACCTTAGACATATAGAAGGAACCTCAGAAATCTCTGAGTAAATCTTAACATCTGCAGATGAGCATCTTACCAGACTTCTGACTCTATAGCCATAGAGAAATGTTCATGAAGGCCTTCTAGGAAGGGGATGTTGATATTTCTATAAATTGAGTACAAGTATTCTCTAGACAAAACAGCTCTTGAAATGGCAGATTGTATTCCCATTATTATATTGTAGAACCAAGACATTAATACCTACTTTTTATTGACCAAATTTAGTTATCTTGAATTAGATTTAAAAATTGAAGAAATTGATTTTAACAAATATTTGTTGAGTTCCTGTATGGACACAGTGTGTTTGGCATCAGGGATATTGCCTGCAAGTATAATAGGAGTTCATATCTGTAATGAGTTTATGATTTACAGATATTATTGCAAAGAATATATATATATATATATGAATATATACATTCATTTAGTAAATAATTAGTCCAGACTTTGAACTAGGGACTGGGCCAAACTCTAGAAACATATTTGATGACAGAGACACAATCTCTGTCCTCAAAGAGCTTTCATTCTAGTAGCGAGGATGAAAACCAGTACCGCTTGGTAAGTTACATGATATTGGTTAAATGTAGGGTTCTTATGTAAGTCTAGAGAAGTAACACTTAATCTGGTCTTAGATGATCAGGAAAGGTTTCCCTAGAGGAAGTGAGATTTAATCTACGAGAAGATGGATAAACAGGAGTCATCTAAGTGAACAACAGGGAGAACATTCCAGAAAGAGAACAAATTGTACAAGGCCTGATGCCAAGAGAGAACATTCATTGTGTTGGGGAACTATAGCCAGTTCTGTATGGCTGGGCTGTAGAATGAAATGAACCTGGATCCAAGAGAACACTTTGCCCTTTGGGGAAGCTGTAGGTATTACAGTAAGGTTGAAGTCTGGAAAGAAAGGGATATATTGTTAGATCTTCATTGGGAGAGGACAGTTATATCAAGAACTTTATATACTCCAGTAAGGAGATTGAACTTTTTAAAAAATTTTATTTATTATACTTTAAATTCTGGGGTACTTGTGAAGATTGTGCAGGTTTGTTACATAGGTATACACATGCTATGGTGGTGGTTTGCTTCATCCATCACCACATCGTCTATATTAGATATTTATCCTAATACTATCCCTCCCCAATCCCTGCACCCCCTGCTATTACTTCCCTAGACCCCCACCTCCCAGGCCCTGGTGTGTAATGTTCCCCTCCCTGTGTCTGTGTGTTCTCATTGTTCAACACCGACTTTTGAGTGAGAACATACGGTGTTTGGTTTTCTGTTCCTGTGTCAGTTTGCTGAGAATGATGGTTTCTAGTTTCATCCATGTCCCTGCAGAGGACATGAACTCATCCTTTTTTATGTCTGCATGATATTCCATGGTGTATATGTGCCACATTTTCTTTATCCAGTCTATTATTGACGGCCATTTGGGTTGGTTCCAAGTCTTTGCTATTGTGAATAGTGCTGCAATAAACATACGTGTGCATGTGTCTTTATAATAGAACGATTTATAATCCTTTGGGTATATACCCAGTAATGGGATTGCTGGGTCAAATGGAATTTCTATTTCTAGATCCTTGAGGAATTGCCACACTGTCTTCCACAATGGTTGAA
>CAUYLG010029202.1:0-53546 GCA_963573385.1 Cacajao melanocephalus
TTGCATTTTAGGTTTTGGGGTACATGTGAAGAACGTGCAAGATTGTTGCATAGGTACACACATGGCAGTGTGATTTGCTGCCTTCCTCCCCATCACTTATATCTGGCATTTCTCCCCATGCTATCTCTCCCCAACTCCCCATCCTGTATTATTTTAGTTTTTATTTTTTGAGATAGGGTCTTACTCTGTTGCCCAGGCTGGAGTGCAGTGGCACAGTCACAGATCACTGCAGCCTCAACCTCCTGGGCTCAAGCAGTCCTCCCACCCCAGCCTCCCAAGTAGTTGGGACTACAGGTGTGCACAACCAGGCCCAGCTAATTTTTTGTGTATTTTTGTAGAGACAGTGTCTCACTATTTTGCCCACGTTGGTCTCAAACTCCTGGGCTCAAGTGGTCCTCCCACCTCTGCTTCTCAAAGTGCTGGGATTACAGGCATGAGCCACCATGTCCGGATAGACTTTCAAGGTTACAGTGAGCTATGACTATGCCACTGCACTCCAGCATGGGTAACAGAGCAAGAACCTATCTCAAATAAATAAATAAACAAAAATAAAAAAGACATAATCCTAGCACTTTGGGAGGCTGAAGTGGGAGAATCATTTAAGCCCAGGAGTTTGAGATCAGCCTCGGCAACATAGTAAGACCCTGTATCTACATAAAATAAAAAAATTAGCCAGGCATATTGGCACATGGCTGTGGTCCTAGTTACTCAGAAGGCTGAGGCAGGAGGATTGCTTGAGCCCAGAAGGTTGAGGTTGCTGCTACACTCTTGCCTGGGAATAGAGGGGAAATGAGAGAGACCAGCCTGGCCTTTCTCATTTAGCTGAGATTGTGCCACTGCACATGCTTGTTGTCCTAGTTACTCAGGAGGCTGAGGCAGGAGGATTGCTTGAGCCGGGAAGGTTGAGGCTGCTCCTGTACTCTAGCCTGGAAATAGAGGGAGATCCTGTGCTCCCCTCCCCCAAAATAAGGGTACAAGTCAACATTTTCTAAAGCAATAAATGATATCCTAAATAATTTTTAGTAATCTGTTTAAAATTTTGTTAAAAAATAAATAAGTATATTGTTAATTATATCATTTATTTTATTGTTTCTATTCTTAAATAATGTAGCATGTTTGCATTTCTGGTTGATATTTTCTGTTCATTTTGTTTCTTTTCTTTAGTTTCATGCTATGGATACATTGTATAGACACAGCTATGATTTGAGCAGTGCCATTAGTGTCTTAGTACCACTTGGAGGACCTGTTTTATGCAGAGATGAAATGGAGGAGTGGTCAGCCTCTGAAGCTAGCTTATTTGAAGAGGCACTGGAAAAATATGGCAAAGACTTCAATGATATACGGCAAGATTTTGTAAGTAGAAAATTATGAGTAAAATAAAATGTTGAGATGGGAATATTCTATCTCTTTTAGAAATCTGGTAAACCTTACAGTAGTCATTTAGCAAGCTTGTGAGTTAGTAATTTTTATGGGCTCAAAGTAAAATGAAGGCCAGTCTTGTTTTTTTTTTATTTTTTATTAAAAAAAATTTTTTTTTAAAGGCTAGTCAAATGAAGCAGTGGGAGTGGAGAAGGAACAAGGAAATCTGTAACTGGTTGTGATCAATTAGTTGTAAACACCACTGCACTTGGACCAGCGGAAAGCCAGTCTTATAAAGGGAGAAACTGATAATTGTTTGGGGGAGTAATTAAGTAATTGTATCAAGCCAGGCTCCTCAGCTGACGCCTATAATCCTATCACTTTGTTAGTCCGAGGCAGATGGATCACAAGCCAGGCCAATATGGTGGAACCTTGTCTTTACTAAAAATACTAAAAATTCTCCGGGCATGGTGGTGCATGCCTGTAGTTGGGTACTCTGGCTGAGAAAGGAGAATCACTTGAACCCAGGAGGTGGAGTTTGCAGTGAAGCCGAGATCACACCATTGTACTCCAGCCTAGGCGATAGAGCGAGACTCCATCTCAAAAACAAAACAGAACAAAACAAAACCCCACACTATCAGGACGTCTTGTGTTTTTGGTGAAAACCTTGGCAATATTATTTTATCCTATTTACCTCTCTCTGAGTTCCAATTTAAAATATGGTCAGCTCTTCTCACCATTTGCACTAAACAATCTGATCTCTGCTTTTAGATGAGTTGCTCTGCTTTAAGCCTTCTGTATTTTTCTAGTTGTCTTACTAATTATTGGGCCTGAATTTGATCTGGACCCATAATGAAATGACCTCTGCCAAGCACAGTAGGAGAATTTGTTTTATGGTCTTTTGATCTTTGATTCTTTTTAATGATACAGACCATGGTCCCCAACCTTTTTGGCACCAAGGACCTGTTTCGTGGAAGACAGTTTTTCCATGGATAGGGGGTGGAGGGAGGTTTCAGGATGACTCAAGTGCATTTTGTTTATTGTGCACTTTATTTCTATTATGATTACATTGTAATATATAATGAAATAATGATATGGCTCACCATAATGGAGAATCAGTGGGAGCTCTGAGCTTGTTTTCCTGCAACTAGAAAGTCCCATCTGGGGTTGATGGGAATAGTGACAGATCATAAAGCATTAGGTTCTCATAAGAAGTATGCTACCTAGATCCCTCACATGCGCAGTTCACAATAGGGTTTATGCTACTATGAGAATCTAATGCCACCACTGATCTGACAGGGCAGAGCTCTGGTAGTAATGGGTGTAATGCAGAGCAGCTATAAATACAGAAGAAGCTTCCTTTGCTTGTCTACTTACCTCCTGCTGTGCGCCCAATTCCTAGTGGGTCTATGGCCCGGGGGTTGGAGACCCTTGATACAGGGTATCCTGTGCGTGCGTGTGTGTGTATAATAGGTTTGTAGGTTTGGCTTATATACACACAAACACACACACATATATATTTTAAAACATATATATATATTTGAGATGGAGTCTCGTTCTGTCACCAGGCTGGAGTGCAGTGGTGTGACCTCAGCTCACTGCAACCTCCACCTCCCGGGTTCAAGCAATTCTCCTGCCTCAGCCTCCTGAGTAGCTGGGATTACAGGCATGTGCCACAAGGCCCAGCTAATTTTTGCGTTTTTAGTAGAGACAGGGTTTCACCATGTTGGCCAGGATGGTCTCGATCTCTTGATGTCATAATCCTCCTGCCTCGGCCCCTCAGAATGCTGGAATTACAGGCATGTGCCACTGTGCCTGGCCATATATTTTTTATTATTAAAATTTTTTTCTCTCACCTTTACTGAGGTGTAATTGACAAGTAGAAAATATATATTTTCAAGGTATACGATATGATGATTTGATATACATTGTGAAATGATTACCACAGTTAACACATTCATCACCTCGCTTATTTACCCCATGCAGTGGGCTAAATGTACATACTATAGTAAAATGTACTTTGTTTTGTCTTTGTATTTATGGACAGACCGTCTTTAGTTAAGTTTACAATTTCTTTGAAATGGTAGAATTTCCATTTGAGATTTTCATAAATAGCTTTCTATGAAGTCATCCTTTATTTTAAATTATGAAAATAGAATCTTTATGGACTGTTACATATTTTAGCCTGCCTTTTATGTTGCTGAATCTTTACTGAATTATTTGACACAAAATTATTACTTACCAATACGGGTTGATAAATTAAATCCCAAACACAGTAATTAAAACTGTTGGTGTCACTAATTTGTTCCTCTGGCAAAACTTCCCTCACACCCAGATTGTTACATGTCATGATTTAAATTTGTGAGATGCACAGCTGATAATTTAAAATGCATTGGTATTTAGCTTCAGATGGTCAGAATAACATTAATAGTGCAATGTTATTAATATAACAGTTATTAATGTAATAGAGCTACAACTACATAGAAATTGCAAAGAATAAAACCTAATGAATCAAATCTACACTGTGAGGCTTAATAAAAATTTTAAAAAGATAAATAAAATATCTGCAGATCTGATAAAGGAGTAAAAGGTGAGAAACACTAAAGTGAAAATGCTTTTCCCTGCACTGAATGTAATACCTCATTCTGTGTTCTAGTGATGTTTACTGAGTCCCTGTAACATGCCAGGGCTGCAAAAAGGCACTAGGCCTGCAACAAAAATTTAATGTGGTCTTTACTTCAGGGAATTAGTTCATAGTTAAAATCAAGAGACTGAAATATACACTCAAGTACAATATAATTATTTCTGTCAGTACATGAACAAGTATATAGGAATATTAAAAAGGATTCATTGTGCCAGAGTGGGAGAGGCTTGATGAAGTTAACTGGCATTTTAGCTGGATTTCTAATAGGTAAAGAGTGAAAAGAGCAGATAGCAAGGTAAACACTGAGGTGTGAAACTTATAGCACTCCTGGGCACTTAACGCAGGACTAGAAGATAACTCTGTGAACCACAGGTTAGTACAGTATACTTGGACATAGAGGCTGGTATTGGTATCAGATAAAATTACCTGTATGAAAATTAACTGTATGAAAATAACGGGAATACTGTTAGGTGGTTTTTTGTTGCCTTCATGATTTAACAAAATTATAGATTTGTAGCATGATATATATTAGTTTTTCTTTTGTTTTACCATAGCTTGTTTAAATAGAAAGCTTATTGAAACATTAAGTACTAGGGATGATGAAGAAACAGATATTAGGTTGGGCCTCCAAGATTATGACTTTGAAAGCCACACTTCAGAACAGTCCAGCTCAGGATACTGCCATCCCTGCTGTGGTTAGAAACCTAACTGCTGCATTAGGAAGCTGCCACTCTACCTGTGGCTTCAATGTGCTGCCTCTCCCTTGAACCCCACCAGCAGGATACCTTTAGTACCAAATTCATCTCTCTTGCCAGTGCATCCATGGTGCAAACTAAATTATATCCAGAATCTTAGATGAAAGGGAGTCTGGAAAATGTGGATTTTAACCATGCTGACTGCCCCCTAGGTCATGGTTGTTGAAGGGCCTGTCCATATTAAATTTGTTGTATTTTGGAGACTGGAATTGGCTACCTATGTCGAAAACCCTTAAAATAAACAGGATAGAATGTCAGAGTGTTAACTACTCAAAAGGTTTTGTGTTTTTTTATGGTAGTTGGTGTTTTTAAACTTATTATCCGCTCGTTTCTTCCATACTTGTGAAAGTAATATATAAACCTCGTAGGAAATAAAATGCATATAATGTTATTTCCTATAATGCTATCACAGGTACATGATGTTGGGGCACTGTATTTCTTATGACATGAAGTTTTAAGAAGTGTCCTTTTAGAAATTGTCAGGTGGTATATGCAACAAAAAGTCTCCTGGGCTTCCTCTGCTTAAATACTAGAGCTTTACCTAAGCACTGAGCAACTGTGTCATAATGGTGAGTTTTTTAAAGTGGTTTCATCCCACTACCCAAAAATGATAATTGATTTATTTTCTGCTTCCAGTGTCTTAGTTTTCCCAAGTGAATGACTATATTATTGGGTTTGTACATTTAAGAACAAATTGCGTAGAACGCACATATTCAGGTATAGGTATTTTTATATTTAGTGTTTAGTGATAGCTTTATTCCTGAAGCTTAATTTATTTCAAAATTTATACACAGTAAAATTCACTCCTTTACAGTTTTTTATAGTTAAAGTTCTGTGAATTTTTATAAATGCATGCTCGCATAACCATCACTACAGGCTGGTCGTGGTGGCTCACACCTGAAAATCTCAGCACTTTGGGAGTCTGAGGCAGGAGGATCACTTGAGCCCAGCAGTTCAAGACCAGCCTGGGCAACATAGTGAGACCCTGTTTCTTAAAAAACAAAACAAAATAAAACCAGGCTGGATACTGTAGCTCTTGCCTGTAATCCCCAGCACTTTGGGAGGCCAAGGTGGGTGGATCACTTGAGGTCAGGAGTTTGAGACCAGCCTGGCCAACAAGGTAAAATCTTGTCTCTACTTTACAAAAAAATTAGCTGGGCGTGGTAATGCAGGCCTGTAATGCCAGCTACTCGGGAGGCTGAGGCAGGAGAATTGCTTGAATCCTGGAGGTGAAGTTTGCAGTGAGCTGAGATCACGCCACTGCACTCCAGCCTCAGTGATGGAGCGAGACTTCATCTCAAAAAAAAAGGGCGGGGGGGCTAGGCATGATGGCTCACAACTGTAATCCAAGCACTTAGGGAGGCTGAGGTGGGCAGATCACTTGAGACCAGGAGTTTGAGACCAGCCTGGCCAACATGGCGAAACCCAATCTCTACAAAAACATACAAAAATTAGCCTGGCCTGGTGGTATATGCCTGTACTCCCAGCTGCTTGGGAGGCTGAGGCATGAGAATTGTTTGAACCTGGGAGGCGGAGATTGCAGTGAGCCGAGATTGCGCCATTGCATTCCAGCCTGGGTGACAGAGTAAGACTCTGTCTCCACAAACAAACAAAACTCATCACCACAATCAAGATACAATATAGTTCATCACTTCTCCTGTCAAGTCTCCCCTTCTATTATCAACCTCTACCCTAACTCTAACCCTGGCAACCACGGATTTATTCTCCATCCCTATAGTTTTGCCTTTTTCTGAACACTGTGTTAAATAGAATCATTTAGTAGTATGTAACCTTTTAATTTCGGTTTCTTTTACTTAACATAATGCATCTGGTATTCATCAGTGTTGCTGCATATATCAGTAGTTCATTTTCATGGCTTAGTAGTACTATTCCATGTGTGAATGTACAGTTTATTCATTCACCTGTTGAAGGGTGTTTAAATTGTTTCTGATTTTTGTTGATTATGGATAAAGTTGCTGTAAACATTTTGCATGCTAGTTTTAGTGAACGTAAGTTTTTGTTTCTCTTGGGAAATACTAGCCGTGGGGTTGCTGGGTCTTACATGATAACTGTGTGTTTAACTTTATATGAAAACTACCTCTGTTAGCTTTATAACATATCAGTGTAGCCAGACTGAACCACATTTTCCAGAATTCCCTTCCCAGTATGTTGCCCTTTAGGGTGGGCCGTGAGAAATTCTAGTATAGGATTTGGAGAGCAGAAATGAAGCATCCGACATTTTTATAGCTCATATGTGTTCTCATTTATCTGCTGACCCACCTTGTTGGCATGAGGCAATGTTGGGACTACAGTTGCTGTATCTTCCCTAGGATCCTCCTTCATCTTCTCTTACTCCAGGACAAGGTGTGTGTTTGTGTGTTTAGCACCATGAAGAATGCCTTAGTTTCTGCAGAACATGCATACCATCAGGATCAAAACCAGTCACCACTGACAAGAGTTTTTCCCATCCTTGTAAGCTCCAACTTGTGCAGTCATATTTTGCTAGTTTAAATGCAAATGGATACAACCACTTTGGAAAACAGTTCACTTATCAGTCAGGATTCAGTTAGAGAAAAAGGACCACGAAGACAGGTATGGCATGATCACAGTTCACTGCAGCCTCAAACTCCTAGGTCCAAGTGATCCCCTTGGCCTCAGCCTTTCACATAACTGGGAATGCAGGCATGTGTGTGCCACCATGTCTAGCTAACTTTTTTTTTTTTTAATTATTGTTTTTTGTATAGATGTGGTCTCACCATGCTGCCCAGGCTGGTCTTGAACTCTTGGGCTCAAGTGATCCTCCTGCCTTGACTTCCCAAGTTGCTGGGATTACAGGCATGAGCCACCGCACCTGACACATTATTGTCATTTTTTAAAAAGCCATTATAAGTTTGTAGTAGCATTTCATTTTGGTTTTAATTTGCATTTTCCCTAAAGATTAATGATAACCATGTTTTCATGTGTTTCATTGCCCAACATATGTCCTTGATGTGAAATATTTTTCAAAATCTTCTGCTTATTTTAAAAGTTGGCCTCTTCTATTTGTTGATTTTGAGAGTTTGTTATGTATTTTGAATTCAAGTTTGTTTTTTGTTTGTTTTTTGTCATATTCTCTCCTAATCTGCAGCTTTTATTCATTCATCTTGTATTCTACAGCCTTGTGAATCTCTTGCAATAGTTATAGTTGGTTTTTTGGTATATTCTTTGGGACTTTCTGTGTAGACAATCATGCTGTCTGCACATAAAGGGCAGTTTTGGTTTTTATTTCCCATCTATATGCCTTTCATTTATTTTTAGTTATTTATTTGCCTATTGCATTGGCTAGCATCTCTAATACAGTGTTCAAAAGAAGTGATAAGAGCAACATTCTTTTCTTGTTCTTTATCTTAGGGGAAATTCATTCATTTTTTTACTATTACATGCGAGATCAGCTGTGGTTTGTTTTGTTTTTGTATGTGTCTTTTAATGACGAGCAAATTCCTCTCTAATTTTCTGAGAGTTTTTAAAAAAATCATGAGTGATGAGCCGGGCGCGGTGGCTCACACCTGTAATCCCAGCACTTTGGGAGGCTGAGGCGGGTGGATCTCCTGAGGTCAGGAGTTCAAGACCAGCCTGGCCAACATGGTGAAACCCCGTCTCATTTAAAAAAAAAAAAGAAAAAAAAAATCATGAATGATGTTGAATTTTGTAAGATGTGTTTTATGCATCTGTTGTGATTATAGGATGTTTATCTTTTTGTCTTTTGATGTGTGTCGGGATGTGGTGAATAACACTCATTAATTTCTGATTGTTGAAAACAACCAGTGTACCTGGCTTATCACTTCCACTTGGTCATGAGGTTTGTTTTAATGTAGTGCAGAATTTGATTTCCCAACATTTTGTTAAGGATGTTAGCATCGTGTTTATTTAATAGATATAGGTCTTTTATTGTTACCTCTTTCTTCTTTAATGAGGTTGGTAGTTTGTCTTTCAAAAGATTTGCCCCTTTTATCTTAAGTTGTCTAGTTTATTATAAGATGTTTATAATAGGAGTTAAGAATATTCTCATGTTATCCTTTTATGGTCTGTAGCATGGATCTGTAGTTATATTTACTGTCTCATTCCTGATGCTGGTAATTTGTGTCTTTTTTTTCTTTTTTCCTTGTCATTCTGACTAGGAGTTTATCACTGCTGTTGAACTTTGCAAAAAACAAACAAACAAACAAACAAACAAAAACCCAGCTTTTGGTTTGATTGACTTTTCTCTATTTTCTGTTTCATTGATTTCTGCTTGTGTCTTTATTACTTCTTTCCTTTACATTGCTTTGGACTTAATTGCTTTTTCTTTTCCTAGTATCTTAACGATTGAAGCTTAAGGCTACAGATGTGGTAACACACCCTGTAGTCCCAGCTACTTGGGAGTTTGCAAAGGGAAGCGGGAGGATCACTTGAGCCTGGGATTTTGAGACTGCAGCATGCTATGATCATGCCTGTGAATCTACTGCACTCTAGCCTGGGCAACATAGCATTACCCCATCTCGATTAAACAAAAAGATTGAAGTTTACATCATTTGTTTGAAACCATTCTTCAAATATAAGCACTTAATGGCAGTACAATAATGAATTCAGCTTTGCTTGGAAAACTGCTGTTACTTAAAACATATTTCTTTTTTTATGCAATTCACTTTTTTCTTTTTCTTATTCAATAGTGTAAAGATGTCTCTCTGTCTGATGTACCTAGTTTCTGATGAAAAGTTCTTATAATGTGATGTTTCTTTTGCTTTGTCTTCAAGATTTTGTCTTCTTTTGGTTTTTAGCATTTTTACTTCTGCAGTGTGCCCAAATGTGTTTTTCTTTGTAATTATTCTAATTCTCTGAGCGTCCTAGAGCTATTTTTTTTCCATTAATTTTTGGATAATTCTTAGCCATTTTCTTTTTAAACATTTTTCTTTTCTTTTTAAAATAATTTTTATTTTTAGTTTTTGTTGGTTCATAGGTGTATATAATTATGGGCTACATGAAACTTTTTTTTTTTTTTTAAATGGAGTCTCTGTTGGCAGGCTGTAGTGCAGTGGCATGATCTCAGTTCACTGCAACCTCTGCCTCCTGGGTTCAAGTGATTTTCCTGCCTCAGCTTCCCGAGTAGCTGAGACTACAGGTGCATGCCACCGTGCCCAGCTAATGTTTGTATTTGTAGTAGAGATGGGGTTTCACCATGTTGGCCAGGATGGTCTCAATCTCCTGACCTCATGATCCGCCTGCCTCGGCACTCCCAAAGTGCTAGGATTTCAGATGTGAGCCACCGTGCCTGGCCTATGAAATGTTTTGATACAGGCATGCAGTATGTAATAATCATCTCACGGAACATCTCAGACACACAAATACACACACACGCGCATGCACACACACACACACGCCAAAACCTAATAATAAGATAACTACATTTTAACTTATTCCCTTTTTTAACTTTTTGTTGATTCTCTATGTCTTATTGTACTATATTTTGGAAAGTAGTTGTAGTTATTTTTGATTGGCTCATCATTTAGGCTTTCTGCTTAAGACAAGTGTAGTTTACATACCACAATTATGGTGTTATAATACTCGATGTGTTTTTCTGTGTACTTTGTATCACCAGTGGGTTTTGTACCTTCAGATGATTTCATCTTGCTCACCAACATCCTTTTTATCTGATTAAAGAACTCCCTTTAGCATTTCTTATTGGACTGGTCTAGTGTTGATGAAATCCTCCAGCTTTGTTTGTCAGGAAGTCTTTATTTCTCCGTCATGTTTGAAGGATATTTTCACTGGGTATACTATTCTTGGGTAAAGGCTTTTTCCTTCAGCACTTTAAATATGTCATGTAACTCTCTCCGGGCCTGTAAGGTTTCCGTTGAGAAGTCTGCTGCCAGCAGTATTGGAGTTCCATTACAGGTTGTTTGTTTCTGCTCTTTTGTTGCTTTTAGGGTCCTTCTTTACCTTTGACCTTTGGGAGTTTGATTATAACCTTCTTGAATATTGATCTTTGACCTTTGGGAGTTTGATTATAACCTTCTTGAATATTGATGTTGATATTTTTCTCCAGGTTTGGGAAGTCCTCTGATATTGTCCCTTTGAATAATCTTCCTGCCCCTCTTTCTCTACCTCCCCTTTAAGGCCAATAACTCTTAGATTTGCTCTTTCAAGGCTATTTTCTAGATCATGTAGGCGTGCTTCATTGTTCTTATTCTTTGCTTTTTTTCCTCCTCTGACTGGGTATTTTCAAATAGCCTGTCTTCAGGCTTAATAATTCTTTCTTCTGCTTGATTAGTTCCACTATTGGGTGAGTCTGATGCATTTTTTCAGCATGTTAATTGCATTTTCAACTCTAGAATTTCTGCTTGATTCTTTTTATTTCAACCTCTTTGTTAAATTTGTCTGACAGAATTCTGAATTCCTTCTCTCTGTTATCTTGAATTTCTTTGAATGTCCTCAACACAGCTATTTTGAAATATATATATACATATATATATGTGTGTGTGTGTGTGTGTGTGTTTTTTTTTTTTTTTTTTTTTGAGACAGAGTCTTGTTCTGTTGCCCAGGCTGGAGTGCAGTGGTGTGATCTTGGCTCATTACAACCTCCACCTCCCGGGTTCAAGCAGTTCTCATGCCTCAGCCTCCCAAGTAGTTGCAATTACAGGCATGCACCACTATGCCCAGCTCATTTCTTAAAATATTTTTAGTAGAGACAGGATTTTACCGTGTTGGCCAGGCTGGTCCTGAACTCCTGGCCTCATGTGATCCTCCCACTGTGGCCTCCCAAACTGCTGGGATTACAGACGTGAGCCACTGTGCCCTACCAGCTATTTCAAATTATCTGTCCAAAAGTTCACATGTCCCTGCTTCTCCAGGATTGGTTCTTCCTGACTCATTTAGTTTGTTTGGTGAGGTCATGTTTTCCTGGGTGATCTTGATGCTTGTAGATGTTTGTCAGTGTCTGAGTATTGAAAAGTTAGGCATTTATTGTAGTCTTCACTGTCTGGGCTTGTATCCATCCTTGTTAAAAAGGCTTTCTAAGGGACTTGGGCCCCAAGCCCAATATCACTGTGGTTTTTGAAGACTCAGGGTGATCCCTAACTCAGGCTTAAGCTATTTAAATACAGTTTCCAAAATAGCGCTGCAGCCCCACCTGTAGCTCAAGAACTTTCCCAAGTAAATCATGAAATGTTAACAGGGCTGGTCATGGTGGCTCACTCTTGTAATCCCAGCACTTTGGGAGGCTGAGGCGGGTGGTTCACCTGAGGTCAGGAGTTCAAGACCACCCTGGCCAACACCTTGTCTCTACTAAAAATAGAAAAAAATTAACCGGGCATGGTGATATGTGCCTCTAATCCCAGCTACTTGGGAGGCTGAGGCAGAAGAATTGCTTGAACCCAGGAAGCAGAGGTTGCTGTGAGCCGAGACTGCACCACTGCATTCCAGCCTAGGCAACAGAGTGACAGTCTGTCTCAAGAAAAAAAAAAGTTTTTAAGGAAAGCACTTTCTATAATAGCTTATTTTCATCTCATTTTATTATATGTTAACATAGATGATATATTGATTTTTTTCAGCTTCCTTGGAAATCATTGACTAGCATCATTGAATATTACTACATGTGGAAAACTACTGACAGATATGTGCAACAGGTAATTTTTTTCATATTGCTACCAATATGGTTGCATTAAACTTTGTTTATATTTTAATATTTTTTATCATGTACTAATTTTAAATTTGTTTTGTTTACCTTTTTCCAGACTACTTTACTACATGATTTCATGTCTTTAGGATATTATTTAGGATTTTAATCATAATATTTCCTTGACTTCAGCATGAATTATGATAAATATTTTGGAGAAATACCACTAGAGAGGCATTATTTTCATTGAATTTGCCTGGTATTTCATCGCTTTGTAGTGCATGGGAATTACCAAAGATGTGATGCTAACGCAAACCTCTTGAACAAATTATTTCTATGAAGAATTGAAAATTTAGACCAATGTCATCAGCCATGTAATTTGATATATTTTAAAAGATCTTCTGAAACCTCTTTACATGACATTTGTGTGGATAGGTCCCTGAAATCTGTGGCCTTAACTGTAGTAATCTTACTAGTATGGTGTTTTGGTACGGTACATAAGCTTTTTCTTAAATTATTTTAAAAAATGGAATAATTTAATTTTTGAGTCCTTTTCAAATATCCTAAATGCAGGTAATATTACCTCTGGGAAAAGGTACATTTTCCCAAAATGACTTTAGCCAATACTTGTGTTACATTTGTATAGGCATGTATCAGAACTGATAAAGAGGCAAATATATTTAACACAGACATTATTTTTCCTGTATATGTAGGTTATACAGTGGCAAGTGTTAGATGCTATAAAAAAAACCTTTTAAGAATCACTTTTTAAAATATGATAGTGAGCTGGGTGTAGTGGTGTGCACCTGTATTCCCAGCACTTTGGGAGGCCAAGGCAGGAGGATTGCTTCAGCCCGGGAGTTCATATCCAGCCTGGGCAACATAACAAAACCTTGTTTCTAAAATAAATAAAAATTGAAAAGAAAAAAGTACCATGGTGAATTGTTGAGGTCACGAATAGTGAATAGATCCCATGGCTTGTTGAAAAATTTTCAATGTCAATATTAGTATAATTTGAAAAGTAAACAACTTAGGTATAGATCAAGGTGATGTAGTCTGGAAACCTGTGTTATTAAAATCACAAAGAGTCTCTAAAGATGGAGATGATGTTATCAAAGATGGTTGAAAAGTAGATAATATTCTTTTCAAAAATTTCAACCCTGTTCTAAAAGTTTCAAATTGTTCCCCTAAGTATATCTATTTTCTCCTCATTGGAAAAATAGAAGATAGCCTTAAATTCTGGTTTGTCTTATTTTTGGATATCAACCATATGTTATTTTACTTCTCTATTTGCCTTCATTATCATCTTGGTCAGTGTCTGGATTTGATTACATAATCTCCTTCCCATTCCTTTCTCTACATATGGCTCCTAATTGGTTCCAGTAAAATATGTGAATTCAGCTGAGGTTTAAAGTTTACTGCGGATCTCCCAACACTTGAGAATAAATGCTTATTTAATTCTACTTAGAATAGCTACAATCACTCCTCTTGCCTGGACTTTGGAAACAAATAATCTCTGAATATTTTTCTAAAAGCAGAGAGAGAGATAGGGAGAGTGTCTCTGTGTGTGTGTGTGTGTGTGTGTGTGTGTGTGTGTGTGTGTGTATTTTCTTCTAGAAAGGCAAATAAGAAATAAAGTAGAAACTAAATTTGAAAAGTGAAAATGGTTAAAGGTCCTGTGTATTCACTCATAGAGGAATGAAAAATAGAGTTGCTCGTTGCTTCATTTTTAAAACCTATGCCTAAAATGGTATTAATACTTAAAGTTTTGTACCGCAGAATCTAGTGACTTTTCTTCGATGTTATTGCAGTTTAAGACCATGCATATGAAAGAAAAGCTTGTCTTAAAATTGTAATTTTTGAATTATACTTTAGTACATATTTTCATGTGAAATTTTAAGAAAATGAAATAGTAATAATTAGGCATTGCATGTAAAATGTTTTGTTCATCTTTTTAATAGAAACGTCTAAAAGCAGCAGAAGCTGAGAGTAAACTGAAACAAGTATATATCCCAACTTAGTAAGTAATTGAAGTCTTTTAAAATATTTCTTATGGTCTTAATTTTATCATTGCAGAATGTCATTTTGTTCAGTTTAAGCAAAATTTGAACTTTTGTGTATCTTTCTTCTTCTACAAAGCATGAGACTTACTATTATACCACTACAAGGAAAAGGAGCCAGTGAGGGAAATCTCAAATAGACTAACCTAAAGACTAGAGGAAGAATGCCATGCACTATACTTTTATCAAATCAAAGCTGCAGGGAAAGTGTCAGAAAACTAACCTCTAAAATGCTGTATTATTTGAAGCAAATGTGTATCAGAAAGTTAGCAGCTTTTCAAAATACAGATTTTGTTTGGGTAATGCATACTACTCTTTGGAGGTTTGTTGTTTATTTGGTTGAGGATTTTACATTGTTTTCTTGGTTCTAATGGCAATTAGAACCATACTTGGTAAATGTGTGATAAATAATGGAGAGGTTTTCATTGTTTTGTGTGTCTAGTGTTCTATCATTATTATCCCCTGAATTCAGAAATCATTGTCATATCAAAATGAATGGCAATTTTTTTTCCCATTGCTTTGTTTTAAATGAGGCTGGGTGTGGTAGCTCATGCTCATAATTCCAGCACTTTGGGGGACCTCACCTCTGCAAAAAATTATAAAAGAAAAATAAATAAATAAATAAGTTACTCTATCCTTTCGTTGAGATTTTCAGAGTTTGCTCATTCATTTGTTCAGGAAGAATTAACCAGTTCTTGAGCACCATGTGTATATTGTTCTATCCTGGATTCTTTTAGGATTAAATGAAATTTATTACACGATTCTACGTGCTGCTTCAAGCCTTTTCTCAGTCTTCAACCTAAGTACAGTTGTTTCATAACTAGCTTTTTGTTTCCTGAATTTTGATATTTTATGTAATACATGTTTTTATATACATATAGGAAGCCTCCTAGACAATGAGTTATGATCTTTCATATTGATCTTTTACCTCAAGGCAGATAACTCTGGCTTAATTTTAAGAACAGGCTGGACATGGTGGCTCATGCCTGCAATCCCAGCACTTTGGGAGGCTGAGGCAGGCAGATCATGAGGTCAGGAGATTGAGACCATCCTGGCTAACATGGTGAAACCCCACCTCTACTAAAAATACAAAAAAATTAGCTGGGTGTAGTGGTGAGCGCCTATAATCCCAGGTATTCAGGAGGCTGAGGCAGGAGAATCACACACGGCACAGCACTCCAGCCTGGTGACAGAGCGAGACTCCATCTCAAAAAGAAAAGCATGTAATTTATATAGTCTGTAATTTTTATTTAGCCCTTCTGCAGAGTGATTTCTAATTCCTTTTAAATTATATGTTTTATATGACACATTTATAAAAGAGCCACTTCTCAAATATAATACTCTTGCAACTCATGTGTCTTAGATTTTTAGAAGCAAGCATACCAGCTTTCTTATACTTCAAAGTGCTGCTACCATGAAATAAATAATACATTTAACTAGGTTTTACAAAGTAACCCAGGTAATTGTTTTCATTTGGCTTTATGTTGACTTTGGAGTCAACATAGTCTAAGTCAGGGATCAACAAACTATAGTCTCAGGCCAAATCTGACCTACTGCTTGTTTCTGTAAATAAAATTTTGCTTTATTTTTGTTTTGTGAGATGGGGTCTTGCTCTGTCACCCTGGTTGAAGTGCAGTGGTGCAATCATGGCTAACTGCAGCCTCAAACTCCTTGGCTCAAGTGATCCTCCCACCTTAGCCCCCCAAGTAGCTGGGACTACAGGTGCGCACCACCACACCTAACTAATTCATTTTTTGTAGAGACAGCATCTCCCTATGTTACCCAGGAGTTCTCATGAACAGTGGAAATGGATTTTAAGCAAAGAAGAGTCCTGGTCAGATTAGCACTTTGAGATCACCTGCTATATGCTGGGAAATGGTTTGGGAAAGAGGACTAAGAGTAGATGCAGGGAGACCAGTTAGGAAGTTCTTGGAAAGAAAAGATGACACTAGCTTGACCTGGAGTAGTAGCTCTGGAAATGGTGTGATACTTGGAGGTGGCTGAATTTTATGGCAGGCAGGGGGTATCAAGTGTGAATCCCAGGTTTCTGGCACAGTTAAGTGGATTGCTGTGCTATGAAACTGTGCCAGAGAATCAGGTTGGGTCATTTTGAGTTTATCTGAAAAGAGGTGTTCAATATGCTGTCACCAAATACTGGATATATTGGTCTTAAACTCAGTGCAGAAGTTCTGGACTAGAGATACATATTTGAGCTCCATCAGCATGTAATAATTATATTTGAAATCATAGGTAAAATTTCTGAGAGAGAGCAATAAGAAAAGAGCCTTGACTGTGCCTTGAATAAATCCAGTATTTACAGATCAGATAGAATATGATAGCTAAAAAATGATAGGTATTTGAGTATGGTATCACAGAAGCTAAGAGAGGAGTATGTTTCAAGAAGGGGGAGAGATATTTAACAGTGTTGGATGCTGGTGGGAAATAGCCAAGGAGTTTAATAACATGGAGATCATTGGTGATCTCAATGGCATGATGAGCACTGCTGCATATGAGCCAAGGAAGTACAAGCAGATGAAGGAGAGAGAGGGAGTTGAGTATACAGTGTTCTCTAGAGGGCAGGAGGGCTGGAATCCGGAGCACAGATGAGGGGAGTGAGGGAAGATTTGAGCATTAGATAAAAGGAAAGACAATTTCATATTATGTGTCTTTTAAAACGTTAAAAATGTTTGCTTATAGTCACAGATTGTCACGATGACACCAATCATTTGTCCCTTGGGAATTAATCTGTAGGTACTTGGTTTTGCAGAACATATTTTATGTGATTCACATGTCTATATGCAGTCTTGGCACACTTGTTTTCCTTTCGTGATTATTATCTTAAGTGATATATTCAATCAAATAACGTTCTAGATTCAGTTGAGCAATGAACTTTGCTGTCATTCTTTTTTAAGGCAGCTCAACTGTACATTTGTATTAGCTCTTTTTCAACACACATATTTAGCACTCGGTTAAATATTAGACATTTTTATATTTCTGGGAAACCTCTGGCCAGTCATTTGTCTCCAAGGTGAAATCAGTTTTATCTATATATAGTAGAGTTTTAAAAATCAGAAATATTATATATTATTGAAAATGCTAGTCATTCTAAATCACCACTTTTATAGTTTCAGCTGAAAGCTATAAGAAGAGAAACACCTTCCATCTGATTTAAAATTTGTTTTAGGGCCAAGTGCAGTGGCTTATGCCTGTAATCCCAGCACCTTGGGAGGCTGAGGCAGGAAAATCGCTTGAGGCCACGAGTTTGAGATCAGCCTGCAAAAAATAGTGAGACCTCATCTCTACAGAAAAATTAAAAAATTATCCAGACATGGTGACAAATTCCTGTTGGCTCATCTGCTTGGGAGGCTGAGGTGGGAGGATTGCTTGAGCCCAGGAGTTTGATGCTGCAGTGAGCTGTGATCATGCCACTGCACTCCAGTCTGGGCGACAGAGTGAGAACCTGTCTCTAAAAACATTAAGTAGATAGATAACAAATAATAAAGTTTTAAAAATCTATTTTATAACCAGGCATGGTGGTGTATGCCTGTAGTCCCGGCTACTTGGGAGGCTGAGGCGGGAGGATCACCTGACCCTGAGAGGTTGAAGCTGCATTGAGCCATGATCATGCCACTGCACTGCAGCCTGGATGACCCTGTCTCCAAAACAAACAAAACCGTTTTAAAGGCGAGGCATGGTAGCTCAAACCTATAATCCCAGCACTTTGAGAGGTTGAGGTGGGATGAACCCTTGAGTCCAGGAATTCAAGACCAGCTTGGGTAACATAGAGTCCCTGTATCTACCAAAAAAAAAAAAAACAACAACAACAAAGAGCCAGGTGTGGTCGCACACACCTGTGGGTCCACACTACTTGGGAGGCTGAGGTGGGAGCATCAGCATCACCTGAGCCCAGGAGGTCAAGACTGCAGTGAGTGGTGATCACATTATTACACATCAGCCTGGGCCGCAGAGAGAGAGACCCTGTCTCAAAAAAAAAGAAAAATGTCTTTTAAAAACCAATTTGTTGGCCGGGCATGTTGGCTCCTGTCTGTAATCCCAGCACTTTGGAAAGCCAAGGTAGGTGGATCACCTGAGCAGGGGTTCAAGACAAGCCTGGCAATATGGTGAAATCTTAAGTAGGATCTTTGCTGTCAGGCCAGACCAGCTTTACATATGAGGCTTTAACAGGTGAATGGAATTGTTGGAAGCAGAAGTCCTTGAGTCAGTTCTGACTTCAGCTGTCTTGATGGTTGTGAGGTCTCATTGTGTCAGTAGATATGGGAAGACAGCATCTAATCTGCATTTAGCCATTCAGCATTCGTTTCTGATAAATAATTTACTAATTTATTATGCTTATTTTCTGTCTAGCAAATAAACACAAAAAATCCTCTATAATGAAAGCTCCTTGAGGTCAGAGACTTTTATTTATTAGGCACTGAAAAAATATATGCTAAATGAATTATAAATTTATTGAGAATGTACTATATGTACCTGTGGAGTGTTCTTGGGCACAGCTTATAAGCAGCGGGGGAGTTAGCCTACCCTACATGGGGAAAAGTTAGCCTTGTTTGTCCGGGAAGTGCCAAGATAATCTGGGCTGCACATTTCTAAGGAATTCATGGCTCTGTTGACTTGGGCTTTGTGAAATTTACATGCAGACTTCTGGCAGATGTCTCTTCCCCTCCCTGCTCCCCAAAAGAAAGGGTCTCCCTCTTGCCCAGACTGGAGTGGAGTACAGTGGCATGATCATGGCTCACTGCAGCCTCTAACTCCTGGGTTCAAGTGATTGATCCTCCCACCCCAGCCTCCTGAGTAGCTGGGACTAAAAGCCCATGCCACTATGCCTGGGTAATTTTTATTTTTGTAGAGACAGAGTCTCACTGTGTTGCAAGGTTGGTCTCTGAACTCCTGGCTTCAAGTTATCTTCTCGCCCCTCTTTTCTCCTCTTAAAAGATATTCTGTTACAAAGGAAAACGTCCAGATACCTTTATTTGTTTTTAAATTTTCAAATGCTATGTAATCTAACTTATAAAATTTCAGATGTAATAGGAATGGTCACCATGAGTGGCCAGAAGCTCCTGAAGTCCTAAGTGACCTAGAGATGGACATCTGCTGAGCATGTGGCTTTTGTACAGCTCCCTGGAGAGCTAGAGTACAGTAGCCAGCAGCCCCCACACCAGCAGCAGTGGCTGGATAGTGGCTTTCTCGAAACACAACCATGTTGCCTTTCACTTAATTTGTTTGATCCAAATAATTGTCTTCTCAGTAGAATTTATAAGCAGTAAACTTGTCTCTTTCAAAAGTGTCAGAGGATGTTCTCAGGAAATTGTATTCAGACCAGAAAAGAGATGAGACGGTATTTACTTCGTGAATGTCACACGTAAGAGATTCCTTTTTACATAGGCTTGTTTTGTAAAGATGAGTAGTTTGAGTTCATTTTAACACCTTCCTTTTGCCAGTTTGTTCTTCTTCACCATACATTTTAAAATGTTTGTTTATGTTTATTAAATAGTGAAGGTAAATCAGTAATGATATAGAGCTTATTGCCTTATTGTACAAATCATTTTATCACCTTATTTTACATTTCATTGAAAGCAGCAAACCAAATCCCAACCAAATATCCACTAGTAATGGGAAGCCTGGTACTGTGAATGGAGCCGTGGGCACCACGTTCCAGCCTCAGAATCCCCTTTTAGGGAGAGCCTGTGAGAGCTGCTACGGTAAGTTTTCTCCAGCAGGTTAGTTAAGCATGGGGAACTGTTCTGGCTCATGGAGTGTTGAGCGTCTGGGAGGTCAGTACAGTGCACCTCGGAAGGCAGAAGAGTGTCTCCTCCAAATGAGTAGATGCCCCTCACCTTCTGCCTGGAACAGAGGGACTGTTTATTGAACCTTTATTATGTACCACACACTCAAGTTAGACGCTGGATTTTCTGTGATGTGCTCTTGTGGTTTGTTGAGTATTTCATAGCAGTGTTTGCTGAATTGTGTTGCTGAATTGTGTTCAGAGTTGTATTCGCTTCGCAGAAACCATGGTCCCACGATGCATACCAAATCCACCTTTGGAGTTTCTCAGTATACTCTGAAAAATTAAAGCTCCAAGTGATTCTGTAGGAAAGGTCTCTGTGTGGATAAGCTGCTATGTATAACCCTTAGACCATGTTCCCTCGGCGCGCCAGTTTGGGAAATACTATTCTATGATACTTGCTTTTGGCCTCAGGATCCCACTGTATTTATCTGTGCTGGCAGTATTTGCCCAGGCTGTTAAATGGGGTTGGTGAAGTGAATTGTTAGGTAGTTGATAGACTTCATGTGTTTATTTTAAATCTCAAGCAAGGATACAGTCTCTTAATGGGGCATTGGTGATTTTATCATCTGTTTCCTTCCAGTCAAGGTAGCCTGGGATGGGAGAGGAAAGGAAACTAATGTTTATTGAAAACCTACTTGGTGCCCTGTTTTGGGTTCTTAGCAGCTCTTTGAGAGTACCTGTAGCCTGCTGCCTCCAGGAAGGACTAGGAATGAGGGACAGCTGTGAGTATGATTATGCTGATCCCAAGGAAGGTGTGTGCCAAATTGCTGAATTCATAGAAATGGTACATGGGGATGTCCATTTTTTGCAGCATGGGAGCACGAAGAGAAACAATTTATGGAAAATTAGATTCTTTAGGTCAGGCCTTTATATGGACAGCATCATAAATACCTTGAATTGGAAATTCTTGGATTTTTAAGTTCATGTATATTTAAATGAAAATAAAAAGAACCCTGCAGACAAATGGTAGTGGCTTAATCTGTCTTAATTTAACTTGCAGGCTGGGTGCAGTGGCCCATGCCTGTAATCCCAGCACTTTGGGAGGCCCAAGGCGGGTGGATCACCTGAGATTAGGAGTTCGAGACCAGCCTGGCCAACATGGTGAAACCCTGTCTCCACTAAAAATACAAAAAATTAGCTGGGCATAGTGGCATGTGCCTGTAATCGCAGCTACTTGGGAGGCTGAGGCAGGAGAATTGCTTGAACCCAGGAGGCAGAGGCTGCAGAGAGCCAAGATCGCACCATTGCACTCCAGCCTGGGTGACAAAAGTGAAACTCCGTCTTAAAAAAAAAAATGGAAATTCCTTTCACACTCACATATATCCCCTTAAATGATTATTCTGTTATTTTTATGTATACATGATAAATAAGCTATTAAATGATACCTACTTTCCAATTGAATTTGAGTTATTTAAGGAGAAAAGCATTTATTCACTAATTGTAAAGATGATGTGCATGATTGCGTAAAAAATGTATGTTTTAAGTGAAATTTTATATTTAGAATTCAAAATAGATTCATAGCTTAATGTTTAAGATTTTTAAAATTTATATGTAAAAAAACAACTTGACTAATTCTATTAGTTCTAAATTATAGGAGGAAATGCTTTTAGGCTTTACACAAATAAAAGCCTAAAATAATAATTCTCCAAAAATAATGCATGATGGGTGTACAGTGCTGTTCCCAATAAACATGAAGATAACAGTCTCTGTATTTTCTTTTTCACATTGGTTTGTGAAGTGTTAGTTGACATCTTGATGTGCTGTTTGAACATTTGAACAGTCTGATAAAGGTAACTTACAGGTCAGAGAAATAATATTTTAAGGCAAACTTACAGAATTATAAATTCTTTATGAACCTAATTAACTTAACGTTTCAACCTCAGTGTTTTCTCTTAAACTTCAGATCTATCGTGGGTATACTTTAAATGTTACATGTCAGTTATTTAAACTATAACACAAAAACAAACACAAGCTTGCAGTGCTCAGCCAGCTGTTAAATCATCTGAGTTTTAGTCCTCAAGCATGCTGTGATGTCAGCTGCCCATGCTAACTTGATAAGGATTTAGAGTCTTGAAAGGGATTCTGTCTATAAAGGGAGATTTAAAATAAGGATTTTGCCTATTAAGTAAAAGAGTGCAAAACGGATACCTGTTTCTTTCATCTTTTCTCCGCCTCTCTCTCTCTCCCCCTCCTTGACTCTCTCCTCCTCCCCTTCTCCTCTGTCACCCAGGCTGGAATGCAGTGGTGCAATCACAGCTCACTGCTGCCTCAACCTCCCAGGCTCAAGCAATCCTCCTGCCTCAGCCTCCCTAGTAGCTGGGGCTACAGCTACTACTACCACCATACCCGGCTGACAGATACCTGTTTTTATTAGAGTCCTGACTTTATCAATGGGACCTCCTTGAGTAGCTTAAATAATCCCTGGAGTGGTGTCTAAACCCTGGGTTTGGAAACCTGGATTTGGTTTCTTTAAATACAATTAATATCTTTTTTTTGAGAACCTATTTCCAGAAACGTACACAATAGAGCATTTTTAATCAACAAAACAAAAACTTCCTCAGCAGCACAGTGCATAATATAGGATGTCTCACCTAATAGCTTCTCTTAATAGGGCTATAACCACTTTATATATAATAGAAATAAGTTGGTTTAATGAATTCTGAGTATTAAAAAAACACACAAATATACTATTAAGTTTGAACTTGTAAGCTGGGAAAAATAACATTGTAAACTAAGGATGACAAGTATTTTTAAAATACTTGATTGTTTTGTATTGATGTTACAGATTAAAGTGTATTTTTTTGAATTTTTGTTTTTCTTCTGCTTTAGCTACCCAGTCTCACCAGTGGTATTCTTGGGGCCCACCTAATATGCAGTGTAGATTATGTGCAATTTGTTGGCTTTATTGGAAAAAATACGGAGGCCTGAAAATGCCCACCCAGTCAGAAGAAGACAAGTTATCTCCCAGCCCAACTACAGAGGTACGGTAGTCTTTTGAGTGTTGAAAAATGCCATGTTTTTAAATAGCTTGAATATTACAGTATAGAACAATTAAAAAATGGAAAGCTGCCTTTATAGCCAGACACAGCACTACAATATTCAGGGTGGGTGTGGAGAGAAGCAGGGAGAAATTAAATTTTGTCAGGTATTCAGAATATTGGTCTCAGACAAAAGAACAATGAGTGTGTTAGCGTAAGTAGAGAGCTTACAAATTAAATGTTTAATTGCTTTTGAAAACAGTTTGTAACCTTTACATGCTGTTGAAGACTAGTCTTTCTACATAAAGTCATAAATGCAAATTGAGCATTTTTCTTCCTGTGACTATTTTGGAGGGACAAGAAGTATGGATTTAATCTTGAGGTGAACAACAGTTTCAATGTGATTTTGGTAAAATCCTCATGGATTGAAGATGCCAAGCACCTCTGTTTACCAGTGGGTGACTACCCTTGTTCAGTGCTGACGGGCTCTCAGGACATCTTAATTAAAATAAAAAATAAAAAAGTATAGATAACCCCCTTGGAAATTTCTTACTATTTATTGTGAATGTGATTTTGGATTCCTGTACAGTATTCCCCACAGTTCCCTTCTCTGTTCCCCACCTGTTTCCCAAAAGTGCACACTCTTAATTCTCTCTTTCAGAGGTAGTGTACCAAGTGACATTATAGATGCTTCAAACAAAATTTGAAAGTTGTGCTTTTCTCTGAGTGTGATGCAAATGATAATGTGTTTGGGAAAGTTCATTTCTTTTGAGTGTTTGTTGCTTTCTGATTTTGCAGGACCCTCGTGTTAGAAGTCATGTGTCCCGCCAGGCCATGCAGGGGATGCCAGTCCGAAACACTGGGAGTCCAAAGTCTGCAGTGAAGACCCGCCAAGCTTTCTTCCTTCATACTACATATTTCACAAAATTTGCTCGTCAGGTCTGCAAAAATACCCTCCGGCTGCGGCAGGCAGCAAGACGGCCATTTGTTGCTATTAATTATGCTGCCATTAGGGCAGAATGTAAGATGCTTTTAAATTCTTAACCTTATATGTTGTGCTTCTGACCATTTTCTCTTTTCTTCTCTTTCCTTTTTTTTTTTTTGTTTTTTTGTTTGTTTGCAATAAACATAAGTTCTTGTGTACAGCCTTTTATTTGGTTTATTTTTTTAACATTGTTTTTGTCTGCTGCCATTTGTATCATGCCAACCTGGAAAAAAAAATCAAAATATTGAAACATCTGTATTCTTTACCAGAGAGTAGTGCTCAGCAAAAGATTGGTGGGAGGTGATGATCCTATCCCGCGGGGTTTTGTAATGGAATTGCCTACAGAGCTCTTATTGATGCACTTTTACCTCTTAGGTAGTGCCACAATGTCACCCCTAAGGATGCTGTTATAATGAGACAGTACAGTCCAGTCTTATATGGATTCATTAGGTTTAAATAAAATTTTCCAATTTACACTAATTAGAGATTGTATGTCTTTGTAAACCTCTCATTTTTTCCATGAACCTTTTACAGTTATACAACATTATGGAAATTCACCAGTGCTTCATAACAAATTATGTATTTATTAGAAGGTCTAGCAAATTATAAGTAAATTTTAAACTCATTTTTAGGTGAATTTTCTGAAAGTACACATTTCATTTTCGTAAGCTAGCATCTAAACTTACGGTTGAGCAGTCTGTCCAGTTTGGTTTCCATTTCATGATCATGTATCATGTCTATCACCACATAATATTTACATGACTTACTACTCTTTTTTTCAACACATTTGTTCTTGCTTATCTTTTTTTTTTTTTTTTTTTTTTTTACTTTTGTTAGCACAGAGATCATATGTATCAATGAATGGTGGATTGTTTTGATATTACATGTCTCCGACAGTATACTATAATTAACATGTTAGCTTTGGAGTCACATTCCAGGCTAGCATGTTAGAGCCGTGTAGCTTTTGTTCCCTAAGGGATGAGAAAACCTGCTCTCTAGCTTAAGAGATAGGAAATCTTGAAGCCTTTCTGAGAAGTCTCTTATTATAAGAGGCTCCTCTTTAATTTAAGAAGGAGGATATTGATAAAAGGAATGATGACCGAAAAAAACATTTTTTGTTCCTAAAGGTAATTTTTAGCAGAATAGTTGAAAGGCTTTACAACTTAAGCAATAGCTCTATAAGAAGAAGAAAAATGCTTTGTAAAGGAAGTTGAAATTGGTAACAATGTCAGAGTCCCACAGAGGGGAAATTACCATATTAGATTCATGTATATTTGAGAGTTGTGGTTTCTATTTAGGTTTTGTGCTAACATTTGAGACTCCATGGACTTACGTTACCACTTTCCCATTTTGGGACTTGGACATATTTATATTATTCCAAATTTAAAACACATTTTTATACAGTTTTTTAAATTAAAAGAATGGTGAAGGCCTGGTGTGGTGGCTCACGCCTATAATCCCAGCACTTTCGGAAGCCGAGATGGGCAGATCATCTGAGGTCAGTCAGGAGTTCAAGACCAGCCTGGCCAACATGGTGAAACCGTGTCTCTACTAAAAATACAAAAATTAGCCATGCGTGGTGACATATGCCTGTAATCCCATCTGCTTGGGAGGCTGAGGCAGGAGAATCACTTGAACCTGGGAGACAGGTTGCAGTGAGCTGAGATTGCCCTACTGCACTCCAGCCTGGGTGACAGAGACTCCGTCTTAAAAAAAAAAAAAAAAAAAAAGATGTGAAACATTTAAGAATGAATATGAATGAAACTTTTCCATTAATATTGGTGGGGATCCATTATCATCTTAGTTCCTAGGATCGGAAGAGAAACCATCACCAACTCAATTGGCTGCTGAGGAAACTCTGTTTCCCCAGGGTTCATCTGTTAATTTTCAGTTAATTTGCACATTGTCTTTATTTTGATTATTCTTCAATGAAGTATATTTTTCTTTCATCTCATTGTAATTTTTTTTCTCAATTGAGGGGGCTTACTGCTAAAAGGGATCATAATTAAGTTACCTGTATTTTATTTCTATAAGTATATAGATTAGAACAATACAAGAGCAGTCATTTATCTGGATGAAATTCAGAGAGCATATATTGTTTTGTATTTAGCTTCACCAGTTGTTGAGTTTTACATAATCAGATTCTTAAATAATTTTACCTTAAGATTTAAAATAATGTTTAGCAGCCATCTACTCAGTTATTTTTTTTTCCACACAAGGAATTAATGAACTTTTCCAAACATCTAATTGATTATTCTATCATCTCTTCTCTTCTTATACTTACAACCTCTTAAGCAGATGCCTTGATCTTGACTTGTGAGCGAGATTGGGTATTAACAACCTGATGTCCATAGACAAACATGTCTGTGGTCTACTCGTGCTCCTGGGAGTGTATAGGTGTGTGTGTAGGGGGTGGAGTTTCCCGTAAGTTTTCCTTAGTTTCTCAAAGGCAGTGTTAGGCCCTCCTCCGCCCTGAAGAAAGTTAAGAATCACTGTGATGCAGTACTCTCAGATAAGGCTGAAGTTGACTATTCTCAAAATATTGATGGATTTAGAGTTCTAATGAATGCATTTTAGAATAATTTATCTTGGGAGAGGAAAGTAGTTTTTCCCTGTGAGCTTGAGACTCTTCCAAGCACTGTAGAAGTTGACCCCTTTTATTGCCTCTGGCCATGCCAGCACCATCACAACCAGCGTCATAGTCAGTTTATGGGAGGACACTGCATAAAAGTGAAGAAATGGGAGCTAAAGAGAGAAACTTTCAATTAGATAAGGGAGAGGATAATCTTGAGTTCTTTATTTATAGGGTAATGCCTGCTTGGAGAACTGTTTGTTTGTTTGTTTGTTTGTTTTTCTTTTTTTTTTTTTTTGACTACAGCTATACTCTGCTCTTTTTTTTTTTTTTAACCTGTATTAAAGCATATAGTAAAACAAACATACTCTTTGAGATAGTTTGCAGATGCATAAAATATCTCAATATGTAAAGAGTAATGACATCTGAGGGAAGGGAAACTGGGAGGCTGAGGGCAAGGGGTGGGAAGATTTACTACTCTTCATCCATATATAGGATTTTTCTTTTTAAGAGACAGGGTCTTGATCTGTTGCCCAGGCTCTGGAGTGCAGTGGCACCATCGTAGCTCAGTGCAGTCTTGGACTCTGGGGCCCAAGTGATTGTCTTGCCTTCTCAGTAGGTGGGACTACAGGTGTGACCCACCACACCTGGTTAATTTATTTTTTTTAAGAGATGGGGCCTTGCTATGAAAAACTGATTTTTCAAACCAGTTTCTCTAATACCTAAATATTAATAATAAATCTTTATATGTGAATATATAAATCCATGCCAAAAGTTGCTAACGTTAGTAAAATGCCTGAGCCCGTTATACCATGTAGATAGTGCTCATTAAAAATGGATTGGTAGATCAAAATCTTTCATTGCATAAAGAAAAGTACTGTGTTCTTAAGATTAGTGAGCCAACAGCAGGGTTGCAAAATACCAAGTTTTAACATCGTGCTCACTTCAGCAGCACATATACTAAAAATTGGAATGATATACAGAAGAATATCATGGCTCCTGAGCAAGGATGACAACACAAATTAGTGAAGCATTCCATATTTTATTTAAAAAAAATAGTTCAGCCATCTTTCTCTTTTCCCCCTTGAGGTCCCTGCCCCTAGTAAAAAAGCTATGTATGAGAGAGTGACGTTCCTCTGTTATTGCCATCAGACATTATTTCAGAGACTTCACCAAAGAGCTGCAGAATCATCCAAACACCTGATGTGCACAGGATTATCACCTCTTGAGACTCAGGATCCTCACAGACTGAGGTTAAATAGAAGTAGGTGTACTAGCAACATTCTAGAGATGAAACAAAAATGCCTGGCACCTTGGTAGCTTGCAAAGTCAGTGAAGTGGTTTGAGCTGATAACACACCAGACTTGAATGGGCCACAATATTCTCCAGTATGAGGTTATTTGGGAGGAGCCTGGAGCTATTTTTCTGTTTGAAGATGCTAATTCAACTTTGGAAGTATCTCAAGATGCTATTTCATGAAAAATTTGTTTTACGAGATTTTTCTAGAGATTTTTAGCAGAAGTTAGTGATTGTATAAGCTTTTCCGAAATTTTAAGCTTGAAACATGAGAGAATAGTTGGTTTGCTTCTTTTGGTATTTTTGATAAAATTTTTTTAGTCTGTGTCTTGTGGTATAAGCCCAGGGAGCTTATTTTTTTTAATAAAAATTTGGTTTTGAATGGATACTTTAAAATTTTTCTGAAGGTACAAAAGTGGTTAGAAATTCATCACCTTTCTCATTCCTGATTTACCCCATTCAGTGATAACCATTATCATTGTTACCTTAAGTATCCAAAAGTATTCTGTGCATCTATAAGAATCTAAGTAGGTTTATTCTTTGTTTCTATATGATGTTAACATACTGTCTATATTGCTTTGTCCATTGCTTCTTTTTACTTAACATACCATGCCACTGCATTGAGAATGGCCTCCTTTTTGTATCAGCTGCATATTTTGTTGTACTATAACTTAACCAGATCCCTTTTGTTGTACTATAACTTAAAAAAGCTTTTAAGTTATTTTCATTTTCTATCATAAATAATGTTGCAACAAATATCCTTATACAGATATCATTCCATACTGATATACAAAATGAGAATGTGCCTTATAAGATAGATCCCCGAAAGTAAAAGTTGGGGCCAAGAAGCATACATTTTGAATTTTGGTAGCTTTATTGTCCTTAGAAAAACTGCGATTCACACTCCCACTCACAACGTCTAGACAATGCCTGTTTCTCTATAACTTTCCTGGCAATGTTACCCATCTTTGAAACCCTTGACTAGTTGACAGATGACATGTTATATTAGCTTGCATTTCTCATTTTGAATGAGTTGGAAATCTTTGTATGTATTTGAAAACCACTTATCTTCTTTTCTGTCGACTGTTTTTGCCCCTGGCCTGTTTTCTATTGGAAGTCTTACTGACTTGTGGGAACTTTTTATATTTTAACAAAGTTAGCTCTTAATCTGTGATATGTGATACTAGTAGTTCCCCTGTTTTGTCTTTGACTTGTTTATGATGTATTTCCCAAGCATACCTTTTTAAAAAGACATATTAATAGTTGAATTTGTAAAAAAAATTCATGGTACCTGGGTACTGTGTCTTGTTTGAAAATACCTTTACAGTTCTAGAGGCAAACTCTACTGATAGTTTTATCTCGACAGGGTGTTGAATGCACATGTGGGATGTTTTTGTGAATTCTATGTGTTTTGCAGGGTTTCTCTCTCACTGCCCCCAATATTTCCAAAACATTGCAGAAAATAACCATGAGTTTCAATAAAAGTAATAGTGTATTTCTAGGTTAACCCTGAAGGAAATACAGATCATCCTCTAAGACAATGGTCCCCAACATTTTTGGCACCAGGGACCGGTTTCATGGAAGACAGTTTTTCCACGGACCGGGTGATGGGGTAGGGATGGTTTTGGGATGAAACTGTTCCATCTCAGATCATCAGGCATTAGTTAGGTTCTCATAAGGAGCAAGCAACCTAGACCCTTGCATGGCAGTTTACAATAGGGTTTGCATGCCTATGAGAATATAATGCTGCCACTGATCTGACAGGAGGCAGAGCTCAGGTGGTAATGCTCACCTGCTATGTGGCCCAGTTCCTAACTTGCTACTACCACTAGTATCGGTCTGAAGCTTGGGGTTTGGGGACCCCTACTATAGGAAACTGAAGTCATGTTCCTTGCGTCCAGTCACTTGAGTGAGATACAGATGTTCTCCTCTCTGGACAGGTTTTGATTCCTTCTGGGCTCTTTGAGCGTTTTTCGGATTGTTTTCATTATCTGTGCACTTCAAATGCATATCTCCATGCTGAAGTGGAGTTAAGTGAATCATTTGGGAGCAAGGACTGACTGACAAGTTGGCACCACTGTTGGCTTGGCATTCAGTGCAGCCCAGGATTCCTTCTAACTGACTCAAGTATGGGCCAGATAATCCTGCTTATGGCTATTTCCTCAGGGCCATCTATATTTTTCCTACTGAATGGCTACAACTTTTCTTATGTTAAAGAGTGACTAAGGCAGTCCTAGAACCTTTTTCAATTTTTTCACAGTTGAGACATAATTCTTGCCACCAACTACTTTTTTTTGTTTTTTCTGAGACAGGGTTTCGCTCCGTCACCCAGCCTGGAGTGCAGTGGCATGATCATGCTGGAACTTTCTATAAAATATAATGAGGATCAGTGAAATATGCATCCTAAAAAGCTTTGATCTCCTGCTCAGGGTACTCTGTAATGCAAATTGTCACTTGGAACATCGCATAATTAATTCTACTATTTTTAATCAGAAATTAGAAGCAAATAATAAAGTTTAAAATGAAACATGTTTGGGTATTGTGTTGATGATCTCTTTGATGGATTTGTTGGTAATAGCCATCAATGTCTATCAACTGGTGCCATATCGGCAGTTTTCCTTTGGGTCTTACAGACTAGAATAAAAAGCAAATCTTATTACTAGTAATACGGTGACTACCTTTGTCAAGACATTGAGGAAATAACCAAGATGATTCATTCCAGCTTTATTTTATTAATAGAGAAGAAAGACAAATTTATCTTGTCCTTATCCCAAATATAACTTGAATTTCAGGTGAATCAGTAATACTAGCAAGAAATTATGTAGTGTTAACTCAGTGGTTTGGCAGGCATTTGATCCTTACAGGGTTTGGGTTGCTTCCTAGTGTTTATTTAGATTACTCTTCCAAAATATGTGTATTACATTCTGCCTGTATCTTCACTATTATTCAACAACAGGTGAAAAGCTTCATAGCTTTGTAATTTATTTTTTTCATGAGAATCATCTGAATAGGAAGAGAAGAAATTGGATCATTTATACTTGTCAGTGGTTGCATAATAATTAGCCAATATTATTCAGATTCCTGATTGTTTTAGGATCTCTGCAGTTGTGCTTTGTCTATTTTAATGTTTTTCAACTTATTTTTTAACTTTTAATTTCAGGGGTGCATGTGCAGGTTTGTTATATAGGTAAACTTGTGTCATAGGGGTTTGTTGTACAGATTGTTTCATCATCCAGTGATTAAGCCTACTACCCATTAGTTATTCTTCCTGATCCTCTTCCTCCTCTCACCTTCCACCCTCCAATAGGCCCCAGTGTCTGCTGCTCCCCTCTACATGTCCATGAGTTCTCATCATTTAGCTCCGAGTTATAAGTGAGAACATGCAGTGTTTGGTTTTCTGTTGCTGTATTAGTTTGCTAAGGATAATGGCCTCCAGCTCCATCCATGTTCCTGCAGAGGACATGATCTCATTCTTTTTTCTGGCTGCATAGTACTCCATGGTGTGTATATATACCACGTTTTCTTTATCCTGTCTATCACTGATGGATGTTTAGGTTGATTCCATGTCTTTACTATTGTGAATAGTGTTGCAATGAATATATATATGCATGTGTCTTTATGATAGAATGATTTATATTCCTTTGGGTATATACCCAGTATTGGGATTGCTGAGTCAAATGGTAGTTCTGTTTTCAGCTCTTTGAGGAATCACTACACTGTTTCCCACAATGGTTGAACTAATTTACACATCCATCAACTGTGTGCAAGCATTTCTTTTTCTCCACAACCTCTGTTTCCTCTGCCAGCATCTGTTATTTTTTACTTTTTAATGATAGCCATTCTGACTAGTGTGAGATGGTATCTCATTGTGTTTTATTTTAACCACAAAGAGAGTTTTTTAAAAATGCTCTTTTGCCACCTTCTGTTTAATAATTTTCAGAAAAGAGTCCATAAAACTTAATTTTTATTTAAAATTATTTGAAGTTCCAGACTGAATTGTGCATTTTAACTCTAGTAAAGCAAATAATTCCTATCAATAGCAAAGGAAATTTCCTATATGTATGCCTAGAAATGTCTCAGTTTGCAAAAGGAAAAATTCTTTAGTAGATCAGAAAACCTGTAGGACATTTTTGTCAAATATTTGAAGGTGGGGGAAAAGGAATAAACATAGTAGAATCATACAAGCTAAAGTGATTCTGTTAATATTTATGACAATATCTGTGAATTAAAATATTTCAATACACATTTTGTTTTGTCCCTTTGTCTTGCACATCTACTCTTCCATCCAAATGACAGCTAATTAAAACACAGAACTTTTGTATTGCATGCTTTATTTTTCTTTGTCTGAAAATGTCTTACAATAGGTTACAATGAGTGTCATGAAAACTTTGATTAGCTAATACCCAGCCTCACAGTTTCTTACTATTCTGACTATTGGTTGAAGTACTCTGTTTGCACACAGGTAGCCTTTTAAATCTCAGCACCAATTATATCATAGTAAAGAGATCAGGGGTAGAAAACCAGTGATAAAACCAAATGGCCCTTCATGACCCTTGCAAGGCCCTAATCTAACAATTGAGTTTCGCCAAGATGGGTTAAGACTTCACAGTGGGGAAGGGATAGCCAAGTATGGCCCATCTAGGTCAGAGATGGCTAAGTATGTTGCCTTTAGCAGCCGTCATTTGTCTTTCATGTGAAATCAATCTTCTATTAGGACAGATTCCACCTTGCGCTCTATGGGCATTATTTCTACCGTAGAAATGCCATGGCTAGAAATGAAGCATCTTTCTGTCACTTTTCAGATGGGCGCACACAATAAAAAAGCATGAGTGTGTTGGATGTGTGTTAGCTATACCCATATGGGACTTTAAAGTGAGTTTTTTCCATATTACTCTGCTACTTTTTTTTTCTTTATTTCTCAGGGGTTAACGAGTTGTTTTAATAGCCAGCCCATGAAATATCATATGGTTATTGTAGGCATGACCTAGGTAATGGTGGTAATGTCCTTGAAGAGTGCTGTCTGTATTCTCTTGCATGTAAATTATTATTAATAATTACATGTTGGCTAGGCACGATGGCTCATGCCTGTAATCACAACACTTTGGAAGGCCAAGGTGGGTGGATTACAAGGTTGGGAGTTCAAGACCAGCCTGGCCAACATGCTGAAACCCTGTCTCTACTAAAAACACAAAAATTAGCCTGATGCGGTGGTGCACGCCTGTAATCCCAGATACTTAAGAGGCTGAGGCAAGAGAATCACTTGAACCTGGGAAGTGGAGGTTGCAGTGAGCTGAGATCACACCATTGCGCTCCAACCTGGGCAACAGAGTGAGACTCCATCTCAAAATAATAATACTACTAATAATTACATGTTATTTTATGTAAATTCCATTTAGCAATTGGGAGCAAGACCTAGAAACCATTTTCTCAAACCCAAAAGGAAATTATGCAGGAATCTGGTGGCTATTTTGTACTGTTTTCCACTTGTACCTTTATTTCTGTGGTGTGTGTAGTCTGGGTAGACAGATCTGTTTCATTGGTTGTCTCCATGTTTCTTTCTCTCCTCAGATGCAGACAGACATGCGGAACTATCTGGAAGTCCACTGAAAAGCAAAAGCACTAGGAAACCTTTGGCATGCATCATTGGGTATTTAGGTAGGTATTTTCTAATAGAGGAAAAACTCAAAGAATGATCTCTGAATATTATAGATATTTGGCCATTCTAAATGGACATACCTAAACTAATTCAGCCTTTCAAATAGTTGAAATTTGATACCTTTATCTATTCAGTGTGTTTATTTTGTTTTGGAAACTTTTATTACCAACACACCACACACAAACACACAGGTATGGTATATGTTTACTTTTTTCAAAAAAGCCATTGAATAAAAATGTAATGGTTATATTCATGGAAATAAATACAGATTAAGCAAAAAAAAAAAGAATAAAAAGCATTCAGTTATTAGGATGAATAGTCTTAATATTCTTCAGATCCTTCCTGTTTCTGACTCACCTTGCCTCTTTTTAAATAGAGGATTTACTTATTAAAATGAGATCAAACTGGTTTATAACTTACCTTAAAATATTTATAGGTTTTAATTTTTTATTTGTTTTTTTGTAGAGACAGAGTCTTGCTATGTTGCCCAGGCTGGTCTCAAACCCCTGGCCTCAAGCAGTCCTGCCTTGACTTCCCAAAGGGCTGGGATTACAGGTGTGAGCCACTGTGCCAGGCCTAAAATATTTGTAGGTTTAGTGTGCTTAAAGTTACTTTGAAGGGGAGGCATTTGTATTGCTTTCTGGTTTTTATCATGCCATCTAACTTAGAAATTTCCAAAGATGATGGCTCCATTGTTATGTGGAAATATAACAATTAAGAATAGTATAAAATTACTATGCAATAATCTCTGTGTGTAAACAAAGTTTTAAGAGAAATAACTTACAAAATAATGGTTTTTCATATACCTAGAAGCAAGAATGGCATGTTTTTGTGCTTCTCATAGTTCTTTTTCAGTAAAGTGAAATATGTACTCAGAATTGCTTTGACAGAAAGATTTATAATTATGAAATGTTCAAACTGCAGACATTGACTCTTTTAAAAATCAAAGTGTAGTCTTGAATTTAGTATATTATCTAGTTCTTACATGAATGTTCTAGGAGTCAGAGGCTCAAAGCTTCTCCTTTGATGTTACTCCACTGCCTTATTTCTTGCTTTATTACTCAGGGGTTAAAGAGTTGTTTTGATATCACCTGAAAATGTCACATGGTTATTGTAGGCATGACCTAGGTAATGGTGATACTGTCCTTGAAGAGTGCTGTCTGTATTCTTTGCAGAACTGACTCCTAGATGCCCCTTCCCATCTTGCGTGGGAAAGTTTCTGATCACAAAAAATAGAATAGGCTGGGCACGGTGGCTCACTCTGTAATCGCAGCACTTTGGGAGGCTGAGGCAGGCGGATTGCTTGAGTCCAGGAGTTTGAGCCTGGGCAACATAGCAAAACCCTGTCTCTACCAAAAATACAAAAATTAGGCAGGTGTGGTGGTGAGTGCCTGTGGTCCCAGATACTCAGGAGGCTGAGGTGGGAGTATCACTTGAGCTCAGGAGGCAGTGGTTGCAGTGAGCCAAGATTGTGCCACCACACTCTGGCCTGAGCGACCAACTGAGATCCTGTCTCAAAAAAAAAAAAAAAAACTATAACATTATTAGCCATTCCATCAATAATTGTGTGCTCCTACTGTGGGCAATTTGGCCTCTGTATCTACCAGATAGGCCTACACTGTGCTGTTCTTACTAGCTGAACCACATCCCTATACAATATATTTATGAGTATTTATATGTTGAAAGCACTGTACTAAGTGATTTGGGGAAAACCAAGATGGGTAAGACCATGCCCTCAAAATTCTTAGTCTAGTGGGGAAAGCAAGCAGGTAGGAACAATAAAACAAAGGATTAGATCTTATAAAAGAATTACAGGTAATAAGCGTTGGACACTTAGAGGAAGGACTGTTCTTTTTCTTTCTTTCTTTCCTTCCTTCCTTCCTCCTTCCTTCCTTCTTCCTTTCTTTCTTTCTTTCTTTCTTTCTTTCTTTCATCCTTCCTTCCTCCCTCCCTTCTCTCCCTCCCTCCCTCCCTTCTCTCCCTCCCTCCGTTTCCTCCCTTCCATCCATTCCTCCCTCCCTTTCTTCCCTCCCTTCCCTTCCTTCCCTTCCCTTCTTTCCTCCCTGCCTTCCCTCCCTTCCCTTCCCTTCCCTTCCCTTCCCTTCCCTTCCCTTCCCTTCCCTTCCCTTCTCTTCCCTCCCTTCCCCTCCCCTCCCCTTCCCTCCCCTCCCCTCCCCTCCCCTTCCCTTCCTCCTCCCTTCCTTCCCTTTCTTCCTTCCCTTTCTTCCCTTCCCTTTCTTTCCTTTCTTTTCTTTCTTTGAGATAGGGTCTCACACTGGTGCCCAGGCTGGAGTGCAGTGGCTCCATCTTGGCTCACTGCAACCTCTGCCTCCCAGGCTTAGGTGATTCTCCTACCTCAGCTTCCCGAGTAGCTGGGACTACAGGTGTGCACCGCAATGCTTGGCTAATTTTTAAATTTTTTTGTAGAGATGAGGTTTCGCCCTGTTGCCCAGGCTGGTCTCCAACTCCTGGACTCATGCAGTCTGCCCACTTTGGCCTTCCAAAGCGATGGTATTACAGGTGTGAGCCACTGCAGCTGGCCAAGGAGGGATTTTTTTCTAATGAGTGTTAGGGCAGCCTACCTGAAGAAAGTAATCGTGCCTTACAAGATATTTAGGATTTGAATAGATAGAAAAATAGGAAAAGCATATTTTCTTTCCTCAGAAGGCCAAGAGAACCAGATGAACAAAGGTTTCATTGAATCTAAGGACTTGAAAGCAACTTGTCCGGTCTGAATGGCCATAGGGTGCGGAGGTTAAATGAAATGCAAGGTTGGCAAACTTTTCATGTCATGTTGGAGGGAAAAAAAATTACTTTTTTAGGGGATAGTATTTAAGCCATTTCTAAATTTTGGCAAGTGTGGGATTTTGACCAGAGATGTAGTAATTCTAGCAATTTCAATGGCTTTTCCTAAATTTCAGTAGATAAGGGTGATATCTCAGCGCTTACCTTTGGTGAAAGGGTGAGAAGGCAGGTGGCTTATGTGTAGTTGGCCAGCTGTGTGATGACTGAGAATTGGTGAGCTGGCTAAGCTTTGGAAAAAAGATGCCTGGCTTTAGCAGTAGACTGAGGTTCTTAAATCCAGTTCCCACAGTATTGCAATGTGTGTCCACCTACAATAAGAGCAAGTCATTCTGGGCTGTATGGCTAACAACAATATACTTTTGTTAAACATGCATATACCACATGCACATTATGGTTTTGTGACATATCCTTGGATAAAGCATTTCATCTACCTCTTGACTATTGTATTTGGACTTTGGTTTCAGATTTCATCTATATCAGAATGTTCTAGACTGCGAATAATTGACCCTTGTCCTATACACTGTCTGGTTGCAGAGCCAGAGGAGGAACCCTGGTTTTCAGAAAGCTCACACACCTGACATGGTGCCTGGTTTCACAGAGCACAGAGGTGGTTTTTGTTTTTTTTTTCACCCAAGGCTACGTCTCCAGATAACCTTTTGATGTCTAATATCTTGAGGCGTCAGATGCCTTATTCCCTTAGTAAATCACATGTTGTATATGACCTTCTGAGGTGGCTTTCGTTTGTTTGTTTGTTTCTGCTTGTATTCACAACCCGAGGCTCAGAGCTCTAGCCAGCAGGGGAAGAACCAGCTTACTTGATAAGCAAAGCCATGGCAACAACACTTGAAGCTGACTCATTATGCAAGTCCTTGGCTGGCTCAGGAGGAACTGACTCTCAGCTCATTAAGAAATAAGATGTGTGCCTATTAGCCCATGTAAGCGCACATTTTTAATATCATACTCTAAATTGAAAAACCTTTTTTCCCCCATCAGAGATCCATCCTGCAAAGAAACCTAATGTAATTCGATCCACACCAAGCTTGCAAACCCCAGCTACCAAGCGGATGCTAACAACTCCAAATCACACATCTCTGAGCATTCTGGGGAAAAGAAACTACAGTCATCACAATGGTCTGGATGGTATGTAAGCCCAAGAATTCTGGAGGCTGTTCTGACAGTGCCTCCACACTCAGGCATGTGGATGCCACTTCCGAGAATGTATTAGAAACATGTTCTGGTACTCCATAATTGATGTATGTGGTTGAAGAATAAGGGGGAATACTGCCATGTGCCACATTTTGCCAAGGGATAGTTCTCCCTCCCATCAGGAGGTACCTTTTTGCTCCCATCTCCGGTTAGGAGGCATGTTTGGAGATGAAGTCTGTATCTAGCAGGTTGCTTCCGCTGGGTAATAATGTTCTTGCTGTGATGCATACTCACTGCTCATTTAAGTTTTCTTGAGCAGAAGGGATTATTTTGCCTTATGTCTGAGACATCAGTGTTCTCTGGGGATTCTTCAGTGTTCCATGGGTCATTCTGAATTTGGCATTTGGCCCTTCTTTTACCTTGTAAATGTTTTTAATTGCTCAAGAGTGCTCCATTTCATGAAAAGAATTGCCTGGGTGATGTCCTAAATACAGAAATAATAATTTGCTTGAAATGGAAAAACAGAAATATCACCTCTTATCCAAAGTACTTCTCTTGGGCTTGGCCATATAAATGACTCTTCAGGTGGAATTAAATTATCTTCCTATTTGGACTATAAACACAACCATAATAAATCATCCAGGCGGTATATATTGTTCATTTCAATAGTTCTGGAATTTGAAACTGTCTTTATTGTTTAAGTGTTGGCATTTATTCATGACTAGAACTCTCTCCAGGCTTTTCATGCCTTCTGGAACTCTAAATTCCTTACATGACAGTAAATTATTTATAATGAGGCCCCAGAGCAAGGATGTGGAATAGACTTTCTAATAATAATTTCCTATGGTTGTTTCTTTTATTGTGACTTTTGATGTTCATAAAAAAGTCAAAAATGGGTGAAACAGTGAGGGTGAGGAGTTTAGTTTGCATTTATAGGTTATCGGTGTGTTAAGATGTGGTTTTCAAGAATTTAGCTACTCAGAAGTCTTACAGAAACACTTACTTGCTAATGAGAACATTGGCCATTTTTGACACAATATGCCTGATGTCTAGACAGCAGAAGGAATGTGTCAAAATGTGAAGATTGGATGTATTTCTTTTTAGCTTTTTCTTGCCCACAACCTAGGGCCTTTGGATTCAGGCTTGAATGTAATCTGGAATTTCTCTTTTCCATTATACCACCTCCCTGGACTTTCTAGACATATAATCTTGCTGTAGAAAGCATAAATTAAGTTCTGAAATACACACACACACACAGTATATATTCTTTTTTTTGTTGTTGAGATGGAGTTTCGTTCTTGTTGCCCAAGCTGGAGTGCAGTGCCGTGATCTCGGCTCACTGCAACCTCTGCCTCCTGGGTTCAAGCGATTCTCCTGCCTCAGCCTCCCAAGTACTGGGATTACAGGTGTGTGCCACCACGCCTGGCTAATTTTTTTGTGTGTTTTTAGTAGAAACGGGGTTTCACCATGTTAGCCAGGCTGGTCTCAAACTCCTGACCTCAGATGATCTGCCTGCCTTGGCCCCCCAAGTGCTGTGATTACAGGCGTGAGACACCGCACCTGGCCACATGTTTATATTCTTTTCGGTAAAAAGACTGTCATTGTGGGCCAGGTCTGGTCGCTTATGCCTAAAATCCCACCACTTTGGGAGGCTGAGGCAGGAGGATCACTTGAGCCCAGGAATTCAAGACCAGTCTGGGTAACATAGAGAAACCTTGTCTCTACAAAAAGTTAAAAAAATTATCTGGTGGCACATGTCTGTAGTCCCAGCTACTCAGGAAGCTGGGGTGGGAGGATCACTTGAGCCCAGGAAGTGAAGGCTGCGGTGAGCTATGATCATGCCACTGGACTCCAGCCAGGGTGACAGGGAGAGATCCTGTCTCTCTCCCTCTCTCTGTCTCTCTCTCTCTGTCTCTCTCTCTCACACACACACACACACACACATACACACACACAAAAGACTGTCACTGTGATCGATGTTAGCATATCAGCTTTCTGGTATCTTCTTTCACTCCTACCCTATGGTCATTCTGGATCCCAGTCCTGGCCTGCAATACTTCTTCTGCTGCTCTTTCCTTAGTATCACAGGTACCTGTTTTTCTGGAATTTATTTAAAATGTCACCTTGTAGTGTTCCCTCTCTAGGGCTGGTTTGTTTCATTTCCCTCTGAATGAAAGCAGCTTCTCTGCTCTGAACAGAAGGAATGGACAGGGCGCACAATGAATCCTTGGTTTTATGTAGACAGAGACCTTCAACCTTTTTGGGGAAAAGACTCATCTTATTTTCTGAAGAGATTTAGCTGCTGAAACACTTCCTTCTTTAAGACCCATTTGTGTTTGCTCTCCTGTCGTGGCATGGAGAGGAGGGGTGATGACATGTGCCTGGCACTGTGCTACCTCCCTTGCTGAGTTCTCTCATTTAATTCATGTGACTGGAAGTTCTGGGAGGTCAAGGAATTTGTTTTGCATACCATTGCATCTCTGTGCTTAGCACAGTACCTGGCACTTAGTAAGTGCTCAATATATATAAATTGTATAAATGGAAGTGATTGAGAAAAATGAGACCTAGAGAAGTGAATTAAAATGTCCAGTTACCAGGTACTACAGAGACGAATTGAGATTCCCACTCAGATGTGACCGATTTCAGAATCTTCTCATTTTACCACTGTTATGAGTGAAATCGTGGCTCTCAAATGTGCTGTATTAGGTTCTATCAGCAAAGTAGAAATGACATAAGTTATTTAAACAGCTAATTTCATATAAGAAATCAACATGACAGATACTGGAGGACAGAATAGGTAAACAGAGCACATGGGGCGAGGGCACAGGAAACAGCCACCATTCTCAGGGTTGGGAGAGCACAAGAAGAAGCTGGGGTTATCACAACCTAGAAGCCCAAGGAGGGCCTCAGAGCCAGAATCCAACTCCAGAGGAGACAGCTCTGCCCTGCAGGTGCAGGCGCCTCTCAGGAGGTGTGATGAGGCTGGGTCTGGGACACGCTGCTGCAGCTAACTGGAGAAATACTGACAGGAACAGGACCGAGCAGGTCTCACCTCCCTGCTCCAGCCCTGCAGGCTCCCTCTGTGCTGGTGTGACACAGAGCCAGACAGCAAAGGCAAAGCGTGCTTGCAGAGTCCCACCCAGCTCCAGCGTCATGGAGCTGAGAAACAGGAGTGTAATGGAGGTACACGTGTTAGAAAGTGCCCGCATTCTGTGTTACAAATCGATCTTTTTGTTGGGGTAATGGGCCTGTTTCCTATTTCCTCAGGGTATAGGATCCTGATTAACCCAAGTTTCCAAGATGAACTCAAAGTACTGGAAAAAATGTTCTACTACATGGTTTTCATGAGATAGTTATTCCCATCACATACTGAAATAGATAGATACAAACTCATGGGAAAGCCTTGTTCTGTGCAATCCAATAATAAAATCAATTAGCACTGCTACTTAATTATCAGCAAGTTAGACAGATGAGCATACCAAACAGAATGTTGATGGACAGAAGAAACTGAGCTGGAAACAAAACCCGGGGCTACTGAGACGTTCAGTCCCCTCAGCTTTAGGGCTGCCTGTCCCCTTTAGTGGCTTGCCTCCTCTACTCACCCTCTACCTTTGCATTGCAGGCTCTTGATGATAGGAAAGGAGTCTGTGAATTTGGGCTAGCAGAAAGGATTTTGCTTGGTATCAGAAAAAAAAAAAAAGGACAACTTATTTCCTCCCTGAAAATCACTGTCTTTCCTGGCCCTGATAAAGGCCCTTTAAAGAAAGGCCTTGGTATGGACTGGGTGCAGAGTCAGAACTCTGTATGCTCTATTAAGGAAACTTGAGGGCCACACACAGGCCCTGTGACCAACTAATAGAACCTAAACTCCAAAGGTGAAGATGCAATATGTATACATAGTGGGAGTGATGGCTTGCACTGGTAATCCTAGCTACTCTGGAGGCCGAAGCAGGAGGATCACTTGAGCCGAATTTGAGACCAGCATGGGCAACATTGTGAGATGCTATCGCTAAAATTTTTTTTTTTTAAATTAGGTGGGTGTGGTAGCATACACCTATACCTCAGCTTCCCCGCCTCCCCCCCGCCCACCCCAAGTAACTACAGTTCTAGCTACTTGGGGGTGGGGGTGGGGGTGGGGGCGGGAGGGGCTGAGGCAGAAGGATCACTTGAGCCCAGGAGATCGAGGCTGCAGTGAGCTATAATCACATCATTGTACTCTAGCCTGGGTGACAGAGTGAGATCCTGTCTCTTAAAAAAAAAAAGAAAGAAAAGAAATCTGCATACATAAGAAGCCTCAGTGCTGAGTGCAAGGAGTCAGTAATGATAGAAAGAATAAAGGTTCAAAATGAGAGATCTACACAGTGCCTTGCCAGTCTCTCTATACTTCAGCCTTTCCCCATAGGATGTTGATCCAGCAGTGTGCTGTATGCCATCATTGTGGTTTCCAATCCCATCTCCTCCATTTCCTCCACTGTGGACATTTTTACTGCTAGCAAACCAGGTACCACCCACTACATTTGCCCTACTTGGTTAACTCCAAGTGGCTGTGAGTAGCAAGGCCCTAGGCCTGCAGGGATAGAAGAGCCATTACTGGAAAACCTTTTCATGTCAGAAAGCCTGAAGAGAGGGCAGCAGGGGAGATGGGAGTTGTCTGTTCCATGGGGGAAAAAAAGGCATCTGAGTGTTTGGAATCAGATGGGATTAATTGCTTACTCCTCTGATTGCTTCTTGTGTGACCTTGGGTGAACTCCCCTGTTTTTTTTTATATGAGTTTTCTCCTCTATAAATCTGTAAAATACAGGTGACATTTGCCTTACATAATTGATCTTATGATTGAAAAATTTCATGTACTTTATTTTTTATTTTTAATTTTTGTGGACACATAATAGATGTATATATTTATAGGGTACATGAGATATTTTGATACAAGCATATAATGCTTAATAATCACATGAGGGTTAATGGGTTATCCATCACCTAAAGCATTTATCCTTTTTTTGTGTTGTAGACAACGTAATTATACTCTCTTAGTTATTTTAAATGTACAATAAATTATTGTTGCTGTAGTCACCCTGTTAGATTCAAATACTAGATCTTATTCATTGTATGTAACTATACTTTTGTACCCATTAACCATACCCCCCGACCACTAGCCCCTGATAACCATCATTCTACTCTCTGTCTCCATGAGTTTAATTTCTAGTTCCCACAAATAAGTGAGAATGTGCAGTTTGTCTTTCTGTGCATGACTTATTTCACTTCACATAATGTCCTCCAGCTTCATCCATGTTGTTGCAAATGACAGGATTTCATTTTTTGTCTGAATAATACTCCATGTGTATATGGACCATATTTTCTTCATTTTTTGTCTGTTGATGGATGCTTAGGTTGCTTCCAAATCTTGGCTATTGTGAATAGTACTGCAATAAACATGGGAGTGCAGATATCTCTTCAATATGCTGATTTTTGTTCTTTTGGGTATATAACAGCAGGATTACTGGATCATATGGTGGTTCTATTTTTAGTTTTTTGAGGATCCTTCAAACTGTTCTCATAATGGTTTACATTCCCACCAACAGTGTGTGAGAATTCCCTTTTCTCCACATCTTTGCCAGCATTCGTTATTGCCTGTCTTTTGGATAAGAGCTGTTTTAACTGGGGCAAAATGATAGCTCATTGTTGTTTTGATTTGCATTTCTCTGATGATCAGTGATGTTGAACACCTTTTCATATGCTTGTTTGCCATTTGTATGTCTTCTTTTGAAAATGTCTTTTCACATCTCTTGCCCATTTTTCATCAGATTATTAGATTTTTTCCTATTGTTTGAGTTCATTATATATTCTAGCTATTAATCCCTTGTCAGATGGATAGCAAATATTTTCTCCCATTCTGTGATTTGTCTCTTCACTTTGTTGATTGTTTCCTTTGTTTTGCAAAAGCTTTTTAACTTGATGTGATCTCATTTGTCTATTTTTGGTTTGATTGCCTGTGCCTGTGGATATTGCTCAAGAAATATTTGCCTAGAACAGTGTCCTAGAAAGTTTCCCTGGTGTTTCCTTTTAGTAGTTTCACAGTTTGAGGTCTTAGATTGAAGTATTTAATTAATTTTGATTGATTGTTGTATATGGCAAGAGATAGGGGTCTAGTTTTATTCTTCTGCATATGACTATTCAGTTTTCCCATGGCCATTTATTGAAGAGACTATCCTTTCTCCGATGTATATTATTGGCACCGTTATTTTAAATGAGTTTATACTGTAGATGTATAGATTTGTTTCTGGGTTCTCTATTCTGTTCCATCGGTCTGTGTGTCTGTTTCTGTGCCAGTACCATGCTGTTTTGGTTACCATAGCTCTGTAGTATAATTTGAAGTCAGATAAAGTGGTTTTTCCAGTTTTCTTTTTATTCAGGATAGCTTTGGCTATACTGGGTCTTTTGTGGCTCTGTATAAATTTTAGGGCTATTGTTTCTATTTCTGTGAAGAATGTCATGGGTATTTTGATAGGCATTGCATTGAATCTGTAGATTGCTTTGAGGAGTATGGACATTTTATCTATCAATTCTTCCAATCCATGAATATGGGATATCTTTGCATTTTCTTGTGTCCACTTCAATTTCTTGCATCAGTGTTTTATAGTTTTCATTGTAGAGATCTTTCACTTCTTTTTCAGATTGTTTACTGTTGTCATATAGAAATACTACTGATTTTTGTATGTTGATTTGGTATCCTGCAACTTTACTCAATTTTTTAATCAGTTCTAATAATTTTCTTGTGGAGTCTTTAGGTTTTTCCAAATATAATATATTATCTGCAAACAAGGATAATCTGACTTCTTTCCAATTTGGATGACTTTATTTTTTTTTCTTGTTTTATTGCTGTATCTGGGCTTCCAGTGCTATGCTGAGTAACAGTGATCAAAGTGGGCATCCTTGTCTTGTTTTAGATCTTAGAGGAAAGGCTTTCGTTTTTCCCTGTTCAGTATGATGCTAGCTAAGGATCTGTTATATATGGCTTTTACTATGTTGAGGTATGTTCCTTGTATTCCCAGTTTTTTGAGGATTTTTATCATGAAGGGATGTTGAATTTTATCAAATGCTTTTCAGCCTCAATTAAAATAATCATGTGGTTTTTGTCCTTCATTCAGTTCATGTGCTATATTACACTGATTGATTTGTGTATGTTGAACCATCCTCGCATTCCTGGGATAAATCCCACTTGGTCATGATCGATGATCTTTTGAAATACATTGTTGAATTCAATTTTCTAGTATTTTGTTGAGGTTTTTTGCATCAGTGTTCATCAGGACATTGACTTGTAGCTTTCTTTTTTTGATATGTGTTTGTCTGGTTTTTCTATCAGGGTAATACTGGCCTTGAAGAATGAATTTGGAAATATTATTTTCTCCTCTTTTTTTTTTGGAGTAGTTTCAATAGGATAGGTTTTAGTTCTTCTTTAAATGTTTTGTAATATTCATCAGTGAAGCCATAGGGTCCTGGACTTTTCTTTGCTGGGGGACTTTTTATTATGGCCTTGATCTCATTACTTGTTATTGGTCTGTTCAGGTTTTGGATTTCTTGATGATTCAGTCTTGGTAGGTTGTATGTGTTTAGGAATTTATCCATTTCTTCTAGGTTTTCCAATTTGTTGGCATTTAATTGCTTATGGTAGTCTCTAATGATCCTTTGAATTTCTGTGGTATCAGTTGTAATGTTTCCTTTTTCATCTCTGATTTTGTGTCTTCTCTCTTTTTCTCTTAGTCTGGCTAAAGGTTAATTGATTTGTTTATAATTTAAAAAATCACCTTTTGGTTCCATTTACCTTTTGTATTGTTTTCTTCATTTTGATTTTATTTATTTCTGCTCTGATCTTTATTATTTCTTTTCTTCCACTAATTTTGGGTTTGGTTTGCTCTAGCTTTTCTAGTTCTTTAAGATGCACTGGTTAGGTTATATGAAGTTTTTCTACTTTTTTGATGTAGGCTTGTATTAGTCTGTTTTCACACTGCTGATAAAGACATACCTGAGACTGGGAAGAAAAAGAGGTTTATTTGAACTTACAGTTCCACATGGATGTGGAGATCTCAGAATCATGGCGCAAGGCTAAAGGCACTTCTTACATGGTGGCATCAAGAGAAAATGAGGAAGAAGCAAAAGCGGAAACCCCTGATAAACCCATCAGATCTCGTGAGACATATTCACTCTCATGAGAATAGCACGGGAAAGACCGGCTCCCATGATTTTATTACCTTTCCATGGGTCCCTCCCATAACACATGGGAATTCTGGGAGATACAATTCAAGTTGAGATTTGGGTGGGGACATAGCCAAACTATATCATTCTACCCCTGGCCCCTCCAAATCTCATGTCCTTACATTTTAAAACCAATCATGCCTTCCCAACAGTCCTCCGAAGTCTCAACTCATTTTAGCATTAACCCAAAAGTCCACAGTCTAAAGTCTCACCTGAGACAAGGCAAATCCCTTCTGCCTATGAGCCTGTAAAATCAAAAGCAAGCTAGTTATGTCTTAGATACAGTGGGGGTACAGGTATTGGGTAAATACAGTCATTACAAATGGGAGAAATTGGCCAAAACAAAGGGGTTACGGAGCCCATGCAAGAAATCCGGCAGGGCAGTCAAATTTTAAAGCTCCAAAATGATCTTCTTTGACTCCAGCTCTCATATCCAGGTCATGCTGATGCAAGAGGTGGATTCCATGGTCTTGGGCAGCTCCACCCCTGTGGCTTTGCAGAGTGCAGCCTCCCTCCCAGGTGCTTTCATGGGCTGACATTGAGTATCTGCACCTTTTCCAGGTGCAAAGTGCACACTGTGGGTGATCTACCATTCTGGGGTGTGGAGGATGGTGACCCTCTTCTCACAGCTTCACTAGGCAGTGCCTCAGTAGGGACTCTGTGTGGGGACTCTGGCCCCACATTTCCCTTCCACACTGCCCTAGCAGAGGTTCTCCATCAGGGTCCTGCTGCTGCAGCAAACTTTTGTCTGAGCATCCAGGCGTTTCCATTCATCTTCTGAAATCTAGGTGGAGGTTCCCGAACCTCACTTCTTCACTTCTGTATACCCACAGGCTCAATGCCATGTGGAAGCTGCCAAGGCCTGGGGCTTCCACCCTCTGAAGCCACAGCCTGAGCCCCTTTCAGCCATGGCTGGAGCAGCTGGGACACAGGGTACCAAGTCCCTAGGCTGCCCACAGCACAGGGATCCTGGGCCTTGTCCGTGAAACCACATTTTCCTCCTGAGCCTCCAGGCCTGTTATGGGAGGACCTGCCATGAAGACCTCTGACATGGCCTGGAAACATTTTACCCATGGTCTTGGGGATTAACATTAGGCTCTTTGCTACTTATGCAAATTTCTGCAGCCAGCTTGATCTCTCCCCAGAAAATGGGTTTTTCTTTTCTATCATATAGTCAGGCTGCAAATTTTCTGAACTTTTATGCTCTGTTACCTTTTTTATTTACTTTTATTTTAAAAAATCATTTTTGAGACAGAGTCTTGCTCTGTCACCAGGCTGGAATGCAGTGGTACGATCGCAGCTCACTGCAACCTCCATCTCCTGGGTTCAAGTGATTCCCCTGCCTCAGCCTCCTGAGTAGCTGGGACTACAGGTGCATGCCACTTTTTTGTATTTTAGTAGAGGTGGGGCTTATTTTTTATATTTTAGTGGAGACAGGGTTTTACCATAGCCAGGATGGTCTCAATCTCCTGACCTCATGATTCACCCACTTTGGCCTCCCAAAATGCTGAGATTACAGGCATGAGCCACTGCTCCTGGCCTGTGTTTGCCTTTTAAAACTGAATGCCTGGACAGGCGCAGTGGCTTACGCTTGTAATCCCAGCACTTTGGGAGGCCAAGGTGGGTGGATCATGAGGTCAGGAGTTCATGACCAGTCTAGCCAACACAATGAAACGTCGTCTCTACTAAAAATACAAAAATTAGCTGGGCATGGTGACAGGCACCTATAATCACAGCTACTTGGGAGGCTGAGGTAGGAGAATCGCTTGTACCCGGGAGGTGGAGGTTGCAGTGGGCCGAGATCATGCCACTGCACTCTAGCCTGGGTGACAGAGCTAGACTCCATCTCAAAAAACAAAACAAAAAACCCCTGAATACCTTTAACAGTACCCATGTCACCTCTCAGAATGCTTTACTTCTTAGAAATTGTTTCCACCAGATACCCTAAATCATCTCTCTCAAGTTCAAAGTTCCACAAATCTCTAGGGCAGGGGCAAAATGCCACCAGTCTCTTTCTAAAACTTAATAAGTGTCACTTTTGCTCCAGTTTCCAACGAGTTCCTTATCTCCATCTGAGACTACCTCAGCATGGACCTTTTTGTTCATATTGCTATCAGCATTTTGGGCAAAGCCATTCAACAAGCCTCTAGGAAATTCCAAACTTTTCCACATTTTCCTGTCTTCTGAGCCCTCTAAACTGTTCCAACCTGTGCCTATTACCCAGTTGCAAAGTCGCTACCACATCTTCAGGTATCTTTTCAGCAACACTCCACTTTACTGGTGCCATTGTACTGTATTAGTTCATTTTCACACTGCTGATAAAGACACACCTGAGAATGGGAAAGAAAAAGATGTTTAATTGGACTTACAGTTTCACATGGCTGGGAAGGCCTCAGAATCATGGCAGGAGGTGAAAGGCACTTCTTACATGGTGGCAGCAAGAGAAAATGAGGAAGAAACAAAAGCAGAACCCCTGATAAACTCATCAGATATCATGAGACTTATGCACTATCATGAGAATAGCACTGGAAAGACTTGCCTCATGATTCATTTACCTCCCCCTGGGTCCCTCCCACAACATGTGGGAATTCGGGAAGATATAATTCAAGTTGAGATTTGGGTGGGGACACAGCCAAACCATATCAAGGCTCTTTTTGCTATAAACTTTCCTCTTAGTTTGCTTTTCCTGTATCCCATAGGTTTTGGTGTATTATATTTCCATTATCATTTGTTTTAAGAAATTTTCCAATTTCCTTCTTAATGTTTTCATTGACTCACTGCTCATTCAGGAGCATATTGTGTTTTTGTTTGTTTGTTTTGTTATTGTTGTTTTGTAGAGACAGGGTCTCACTATATTGCCCAGGCTGCTCTTGAACTCCTGAGCTGAAGCAATCCTCCTGATTCAGCCTTCCCAAAGTGCTGGAATTGCAGGCATGAGCCACCACATCTGGCCCAGGATCATATTGTTTAATTTCTATGTATTTGTATAGTTTTCAAAATTCCTGTTGTTACTGATTTCTACTTTTATTTTATCATGATCAGAGGAGATACTTGATATAATTTTATTTTATGTAAACTTTTAAAGACTGTTTTTGTGGCCTAGTGTATGGTCTGTCCTATGATCCACGTGCTAAAAAGAATGTGTATTCTTCAGCCTTTAGGTGAAATGTTTTGTGAATATTTATTAGGTTTGTTTGGTCTACAGTGCAGATTAAGTCCTAGGTTTCTTTATTGACTTTCTGTCAGGATGATCTGTACATTGTTGAAAGTGAGGTGTTGAAGTCTCCAGCTGTTATTGCTTTGTGGTCTATCTCTCTCTCTCTGTAGTGCAAATAATATTTGCTTTATATATCTGGGTACTCCAGTGCTTGATGCATATATATTTACAATTGTTATACCCTATTACTGAATGATAGTTTTGTACCTTCAGATCATTTCTTATTGCTCATTAACATCTTTTTCTTTCAGATTGAAGAACTCCCTTTAGCATTTCTTATAGGACAGGTCTAGTGTTGACAAAATTCTTTAGCTTTTGTCTAGGACCCCTTTATCATTATAAAATGACCTTCTTTGTTCTTTTTATAGTTTTTGTCTTGAAATCTATTTTGTCTGATATAGGTATAGCTACTCCAGCTCTTTTTTGGTTTCCATTTGGATGGATTTTTTTTTCCCTGTCCCTTTACTTTGATTCTCTGTGTGTCTTTATGGGTGAAGTGTATTTCTTATAGGCAACAGATCATTGGGCCTTGCTTTTTTTATACATCAACCACTTTATGTCTTTTGGTTGGAGAGTTTAGTCCATTTACATTCAGTGTTGTTATTGATAAGTAATGACTTAATCTTACCATTTTTTGGTTATTTTGGTTTTTGGTTATTTTGTGGTCTTCCCTTCCTTCTTCCTTCCTGTTTTCCTTTTAGTGAAGGTGATTTTCTCGGGTGTTATGTTTTAATTTCCTGCTTTTTATTTTTTGTGTATCTGTTGTATGTTTTTTGATTTCTGGTTACCATGAGGCTTGCAAAAAATATCTTATAACCTGTTATTTTAAACTGATGCCAACTTGACACTGATTGCATAAACAAACAAACAAATAGGCAAAGAGAAAACGAATAGAAACTCTACACTTTAAGTTTATCCCCCTGCTTTTTAACTTCTCTATTTATATCTTATTATACTGCCTATCTCTTGAAAAGTTATAGTTATTATTTTTGATAGCTTCATCTTTTAGTCTTTCTAGTCAAGATATGAGTAGTTTACAGACAATTACACTGTTATAATATTCTATGTTTTTCTGTGTGCTTACCATTACCAGTGAGTTTTGTACCTTCAGATCATTTCTTATTGATCATTAGCATCTTTTTCTTTCAGATTGAAGAACTCCCTTTAATATTTCTTGTAGGGCAGGTCTAGTGTTGATGAAATTCTTTAGCTTTTGTTTGTCTGAGAAAATCTTTATTTCTCCTTTATGCTTAAAGGATATTTTTGCTGGATATACTGGATATACTATTCTAGGATAAAAGTTTTTTTCCATTAGTACTTTAAATATATTGTGCCACTCTCTCCTGGCCTATAAGCTTTGCACTGAGAAGTCTGCTGCCAGACATATCGGATCTCCTTTGTATAATATTTGTTTGTTTTCTCTTGCTACTTTTAGGATCTTTTTAAAATCCTTGACCTTTGGGAGTTTGATTATGAAATGTCTTGAGGTAGTTTTCTTTGGATTAAATGTGTTTGGTGTTCTATAACTTTCTTGTAGTTAAATATTGATATCTTTCTCTAGGTTTGAGAAGTTTTCTGTTACCCCTTTGAATAATCTTTCTACTTAAATCTGTCCCTCTACTTCCTCTTTAAGAACAATAACTTTTAGATTTGCTCCTTTGAGGCTATTTTCTAGATCTTGTAAGTGCGTTTCATTACTTTTTATTCTTTTTTTTTTTTGTCTCCTCTGACTGTGTATTTCAAATAGCCTATCTTCAAGCTCACTAATTTTTTATTCTGCTTGATCAATTATTAAGAGATTCTGATATATTCTTTAGTATGTCAATTATATTTTTCAGCTCCAGAATTTCTGCTTGATTCTTTTTAATTATTTTAATTTCTTTCTTAATTTTATCTGATGGGATTCTTTTTAATTATTTCAATATCTTTCTTAATTTTATTCTAATATTGAATTTTGTTGTGCTTTCTCAAAACAGCTGTTTTGAATTCTCTGTCTGAAAGGACACGTATCTCTGGCTCTCTGGGATTGGTCACTGGTGTCTTATTTAGTTTGTTTGGTGAGGTCATGTTTTCATGGATGGTCTTGATGTTTGTGGATGTTCTTTAGTGTCTGGGCATTGAAGAGTTAGATATTTGTTGCAGTCTTCACAGTTTGGGCCTGTTTGTCCCCATCCTTCTTGGGAAGGCTGTTTGAAGGGATTTGGGTGTTATGATCTAAGTCTTTGGTCACTGCAGCCATACCTGCATTAGGGGGCACCTCCAGCCCAGTAATGCTGTGTCTCTTGCCTTGGTGGTTCTTGGGTAAGATCTGGGAGGATTCCCTGGATTACCAGGCAGAGACTCTTCATCTCTTCTTTTACTTTCATTCAAACAAATGGAAACTCTGTCTCTGTGCTGAGCTGCCTGGAGCTGGAGAAGGGGGGATGACACAAGTACCCCTGTGGCCACTACCACTGGGACTGCTCTGTGTCAGACCTGAAGCCAAAACAGCACTGGGGCTCACCCAAGGCCTGTGGTGACCACTGCGTGGCTACCACCTATGTTCACTCAAGGCCCAAGGACTCTCCAATCAGCAGGTGGCAAATAGAGCCAGGCATCTTCCCTTCAGCGCAGCGAGTTCACTGTGGCCCGGTGCAGAGATGCCAATGGAGAGCTAGGGCATGGAGTCAGGAACCTTAGGAATCTAGCTGGTGTTCTACCCCAGTGTGGCCAAGTTGGTACCCAAGTTGTAAGACAAAGTCTTCTTACTCCTCTCTTTTCTTTCCTCAAGCAGAAAGAGTCTCTCCTCATAGCCACCCAACTGAGAATATGCTGGGTCATACCTGAAGCCAGCATGTCTCTGAGTCTCACCCAAGGCACACAGCAAGTACTGCCTGGATACCACTGCTGATTATTTAGGGCCCAAGGGCTTTTTAGTCAGCAGCTGGTGAATCCTGTCAGGACTGAGTCCGCATCCCTTCAAGGCAGTGGGTTTTCTTCCTGCTCAGAATGTGTCTTCAGATGTCATCTGGGAGATAGGGCCTGGAATGGGGGCTCACGACTGTGCCTGGTGCCCTATCCTACTGTGGCTGAGCCAGTATCCAAGTTGCAAGACAAAGTCCTCTTTACTCTATCCTTTTCTTTCCTAAGAAAAGAGACTCCTCCTAAGCAGGAGGAAGGAGTTTCTCCAAGAGCTGTGAGCTATGCTGCCTGAGGTTGGGGAAAGTGTGGTGCAAACATTCCCTTAGCAGCCCTGGCTGGTATCTCACTAGGTGATATGCTCCCTGAGTCCACTGGCTCCGAGACCAGCACAGCACCAGGATTTGCCCAGGAATTGCAGTCCTTGTAGCCTAGACTGCATTTCAAGTTTATTTAGGAACCTAGAGCACTTTAACCCACAGTGGAAGGGCTTGCTACAACTCAGGTTCTGAGTACTGGGATGAGTTATTCCCCTCTGGCTAGGCTGGTCCAAAGGCTCCTTCTGTGGGCACTGGCTGAGTTCTGCCTTGTGTTGCTTTCCACGGTGTCAGGGCAACACTGAGTTCCAACACTGAGTCTCACAATCACTATGTCCTCCCCACTCTTCCCTTCCCTCTCCAGTGCCTGTTTCCTTAATATGATGTTAAAAGCAGGTACTGTGATTGCTTACCTGATTTTTCGTTCTTATGCAGGTGCTTTTTGGTTAGCTAGTTCTTCAATTTGGTGTTCCTTCAGCAGGGACAATTGCTGAAGGCTTCTATTTCATCATCTTGCTCTGCCTCCCTCTTTTCATGTACTTTATATCACTTGGTTTTCCAAACACTGTATGAGGTAAATGTTATAACCTATATTTTAGGAATGGAAAAAATAGACGCTCAAGAAGGTTAAAGAATTTGCCCAAAGTCACATTGCTAAAAAGTAGCAGAGATAGTGAGGGAAGGTGTTCTCTTTCCAGGTCCACAAGGGGGCGTAGTTTTAAGGGCAAGAACTTCTCAGTGCCATGCCCCCCTCCCATCTCTCTCCATCTGGGAGATTTAACAGTCTCTGTTTTAATTTCTGTGGGTGTGGGAAAAAAAACAAAGGTCAATCATTCCAGCGGAAGTTCCAAGGAACTCCTTTCATTGGCCAGAGAACTTGGAGAAGGTGGGGGTTTGTCCCAGGTTAAAAGTCCCCGTCTTCCACACCCCTTCAGACTTCATGTTTGGATCCTCTTCCACGAACACTCTTTTTGTGGAAGCCATCTTTCTCTCTCCTGAATTTTCCCTCTGGAGTCCCCTTCCACACTCTCTTGTGGAAGCCTGTCTTCCCCTCCTAAACTCCATCTCTCTCTCTATTCCCTTCCATTCAGTGTGGAAGCTGCTTTCCTCTCCTGGATTCCATCTTTCTGGATTCTCTTACTCAGTGTGAGAGTTAGCTGTTTATTTCTCTCTCC
>CAUYLG010029203.1:0-28947 GCA_963573385.1 Cacajao melanocephalus
GTTTACAATAGCAAAGACCTGGAACCAACCCAAATGCCCATCGATGATAGACTGGACAGGGAAAATGTGGCACATATACACCATGGAATACTATGCAGCCATAAAAAACGATGAGTTCATGTCTTTTGTAGGGACATGGATGAACCTGGAAACCACCATTCTCAGCAAACTGACACAAGAACAGAAAACCAAACATCACATGTTCTCACTCATAGATGGGTGTTGAACAACGAAAACACATGGACACAGGGAGGGGAGCATCACACACTGGGGTCTGTTGGGGGGAAATAGGGGAGGGACAGTGGGGGGTGGGGAGCTGGGGAGAGATATCATGGGGAAAAATACCAGATATAGGTGATGGCGAGGAAGGCAGCAAATCACACTGCCATGTGTGTACCTATGCAACAATCTTGCATGTTCTTCACATGTACCCCAAAACCTAAAATGCAATTAAAAGAAAACATTGGTCGGTCATCATTTTGTGCAGTCAGGAAATTAGATTCCATTATGTAGATATTCTCCTTGTCTTTACTGCTGCTGGTTGAGACACAAAACCCAGAGAATGCGTGGCTAGACCATGCCCAGGAAATAGATAGCTTTGTTACTTCCCAGAGGATGGTTACTTACACTACTGCCAAAAACAGATTTCATGCCATTACCTAATCAGTATATATGCACTGCCAAGTCCCTGCTCGTGTCTCCTCAATTGTTCAACCCCAGAGGACAATGTTATGCCAGTCTTGTGTTATGGTCCCTACTTAAACCATATTTCTTTCCAAGATAAACTGTTATCTTGGGTAAGCAGCTACTAAGTGGCTACTTCTGCATAACTCTCCCTACTCTCACTACATCTTTGAGGATCATGCAGAATGAATTGAACAGAAGAGGTCCATGTCATCTAGAGTTTACAACAAACCAGGCTAAAATAAGGAAAGGACTGGTCAATAAAGGAGAGAACACTTTTGAGTGCTTGCTACATGTGATAAACTGTGCCAGCAGCATTACCTACATCATCGCCTTTAATCCCCACGGTAACCTCTAAGTATATAATTATATTTTGGTAATGCAATATTGAAGGCTCTGTGAAGGGATATGATTTACTACAGGTCAAGACTTGAACTTTGTCTACCTGGAGCCAGAGCCTGCCCTCTTTTTCCTATATTTCACCTCCTTAATCAGTCTACTGGATCAGTGATTTCCAAATTGACTAAGTAGAATTATCTTCTAGAGATTATTAGTTGGAAATACAGATGTCCTTCTTCCCTCTTCAAATGTGAACCTCAGATCCAAGGTAGAGCCTCAGCATCTGGATTTTTAAAACATTTACCTGGTGATTCTGATTAGCCCATCTGAAGGCCAGTGTGTTTAGAAACAAGTGTTTTGCACCATATTTAATTGCAAAGTAAACAACAGTCACTCATTAACCATTCTATGCTTTTCTTGTCAATGTTTATCTGAATAAAGGCAGTGATATCTTCAACTGGAGTTACTTGACTCAAAGGATTAAAAATGTTTATATCCAGTCACAAGGAACCTTTGTATAACACCATCACTTCCAAATAACTTTCATAGTTCCATGCAAATAACTAAACCAGATCTGATTTTCTCCCACTTCACAGATGAGAAAATCGAGGTCAGAGAAGTTAAGTATTTTGACTAGGGCCAGCCAAAATTAATAATGTGTGTACTGAAAGCCCAGTGCTTTTCTTTATTATTATTATTATTATTTATTATACTTTAAGTTCTGGGATACATGTGCAGAAAATGCAGACTGGTTACATAGGTATACACATGCCATGGTGGTTTACTGCATCCATTACCCTGTCATCTACATTAAGTATTTCTTCTAATTCTATCCCTCCCCCATACCCCTACCCCCTGATATCCCTCCCTTAGGTCCCCACCCCCCAACATGCCCCAGTGTGTGATGTTCCCCTCCCTTTTTCCATCTGTTCTCATTGTTAAACATCCACTTATGAGTGAGAACATGCGGTGTTTGGTTTTCTGTTCTTGTGTCAGTTTGCTGAGAATGATGGTTTCCAGCTTCATCCATGTCCCTGCAAAGGACATGAATTCATCCTTTTTTATGGCTGTGTAGTTTTCCATGGTATATGTGTGCCACATTTTCTTTATCCAGTCTATCATTGATGGGCATTTGAGTTAGTTCCAAGTCTTTGCTATTGTGAACAGTGTCACAATAAACTAAGTGTGCATGTGTCTTTATGATAGAATGATTTGTAATCTTTTGGGTATATACCCCATAATGATATTGCTGGTTCAAATGGTATTTCTAGTTCTAGACTCTTGAGGAATCATCACACTGTCTTCCACAATGGTTGGACAAATTTGCACTCCCACCAACAGTGTAAAAGTGTTTCTATTTCTCCACATCCTCTCCAGCATCTGTTGTCTCCTGATTTTTTAATGATCACTATTCTAACTGGTGTGAAATGGTATCTCAATGTAGTTTTGATTTGCATTTCTCTAATGACCAGTGATGATGAGGTTCTTTTCATATGTTTGTTGGTTGCATAAATATCTTCTTTTGAGAAGTGTCTGTTTATATCCTTTGCCAACTTTTTGATGGGATTGTTTGTTTTTTCTTGCAAATTTGTTGAAGTACTTTGTAAATTCTTGTTATGAGCCCTTTGTCAGATGGGTAGACTGAAAAAAATTTTTCCCATTCTGTTGGTTGCCAGGTCAATCTAATGAAAGTATCTTTTATTGTGCAGAAGCTCTTTAGTTTAATTAGATCCCATTTGTCTATTTTGGCTTTTGTTGCCATTGCTTTTGCTGTATTAGTCATAAAGTCCTTGCCTATGCCTATGTCCTGAATGGTTTTGCCTAGGTTTTCTTCTAGGGTTTTTGTGGTGTTAGGTTTCATGCTTAAATCTTTAATCCATCTGGAGTTAATTTTTGTACAAGGTGGAAGGAAGGGATCCAGTTTCATCTCTCTGCATATGGCTAGACAGTTTTCCCAATATCATTTATTAAATAGGGAATCCTTTCCACATTGCTTGTTTTAGTCAGGTTTGTCAAAGATCAAATAGTTGTAGATGTGTGGCATTATTTCTGAGGCCTCTGTTCTGTTTTGGTACCAGTACCATGGTGTTTTGATTACTGTAGCCTTGAAATATACTTTGAAGTCAGATAACATGATATCTCTATGTTTGTTTGTTTGTTTGTTTTTGCTTAGGACTGTCTTGGCTCTGCAGGCTCTGTTTTGGTTTCCATATGAATTTTAAGGTGGTTTTCTCCAATTCTGTGAGGAAAGTCAATCGTAGCTTGATGGGAATAGCATTGAATCTATAAATTACTTTGGGAAATATGGCCATTTTCATGATACTGATTCTTTATAATCATGAGAATGGAATTTTTTTCCATCTGTTTGTGTCCTCTCTTATTTCCTTAAGCAGCAGTTTGTAGTTCTTTTTGAAGAAGTCTTTCACATCCCTTGTTAGTTGTATTCTTATTTTATTTTCTTTGTAGCAGTTGTGAAAAGGAGTTCACACATAATTTGACTCTCTGTTTGTCTATTACTGGTGTGTAAGAATGTGATTTTTGCGTGTTGATTTTGTATCCTGAGATTTTGCTGAAGTTGCTCACCAGCTTAAGGAGCTTTGGGGCTGAGACAATGGAATTTTCGATATATACAATCATGTCATTTGCAAATACAGACCAATTTGACTTCCTCTTTTCCTAATTGAATACTCTTTATTTCTTTTTCTTCCCTGATTGCCATGGTCAGAACTTTCAATACTATGTTGAACAGGAGGGTTAAGAGAGGTCATTCTTGTGCCAGTTTTCAAAGGGAATGCTTCCAGTTTTTGCCCATTCAGTATAATCTTGGCTGCTTGTTTGTCATAAATAGCTTTTACTACTTTGAGATATGTTTCATTAATACCTAATTTATTGAGAGTTTTTATTTTTCATATTTTTTTATCCTGGTACTACAATTTATTCAACTATTTATTTAATTTATTTATTTATTTTATTATACTTTAAGTTCTGGGTTACATGTGCAGAATATGCAGGTTTGTTACATAGGTATAGACTGCCATGGTGGTTTGCTGTACCCATCTCCCCGTCAACTACATTAGATATTTCTCCCCGTCAACTACATTAGATATTTCTCCTAATGTTAGCCCTCCCCAATCCCCCAACTCCCTGCTACTTATAAGTGAGAACATGCGGTGTTTGGTTTTCTGTTCTTGTGTCAGTCTGTTGAGAGTGATGGTTTCCAGCTTCATCCATGTCCCTGCAAAGGACATGAACTTATTCTTTTTTATGGCTGCATAGTATTCTCTGGTGTATATGTGCCACATTTTCTTTATCCCATCTATCTTTGATGGGCATTTGGGTTGGTTACAAGTCTTTGCTATCGTGAACAGTGCCATGATAAACATACATGTGCATGAGTCTTTAAACTTGAATGATTTATAATACTTTGGGTATATACCCAGTAATGGGATTGCCGAGTCAAATGGTATTTCTAATTCTAGATCCTTGAGGAAGCACCACACGGTCTTCCACAATGGTTGAACTAATTTACACTCCCATCAACAGTGTAAAAGCATTTCTATTTCTCCGCATCCTCTGAAGAATCTGTTGTCTCCTGATCTTTTAATGACTGCCATTCTAACTGGCGTAAGATATTATCTCAATGTAGTTTTGATTTGCATTTCTCTAAGGACCAGTGAAGGCTTTTTTTCATGTTTGTTGGCTGCAGCAAAGTCTCAGGATATAAAATCAATGTGCAAAAATTGCAAGCATTCCTATACACCAATAGCAGACAGAGAGCCAAATCATGAGTGAACTCCCATTCACAATTGCTAAAAAAGAGTAAAGCACCTAGAAATACAACTAACAAGGGATGTTTAGTAACTCTTCATGGAGAACTACAAACCACTTCTCAAGGAAATAAGAGAGGACACAAACAGACGGAAAAACATACCATGCTCATGGTTAGGAAGAATCAATATCGTGAAAATGGTCATACTGCCCAACGTAATTTATAGATTCAATGCTATCCCCATCAAACTACCATTGACTTTCTTCACAGAATTGGAAAAAAACACCCCAAACTTCATATGTAACCAAAAAATAGCCTGCAGAGCCAAGAAATTTTAGGGAAAAAAAAGCTGGAGATATCATACTACCTGACTTCAAACTTTACTACAAGGCTGCAGTAATCAAAACAACATAGTACTGGTACAAAAACAGAGATATAGACGAATGGAACAGAACAGAGGCCTCAGAAGTAATGCCACACATCTACAATCATTTGATCTTTGACAATGCTGACAAAAACAAGCAATGGGGAAAGGATTCCCTATTAAATAAATGGTATTGGGAAAACTGTCTAGCCGTGTGCAGAGAGCTGAAACTGGATCCCTTCCTTCCACTTTGTACAAAAATTAACTCCAGAGGGATTAAAGATTTAAACATGAGACATAACACCGTAACAACCTAGAATAAAACCTAGGCAATACCATTCAGAACATAGGCATAGTCAAGGACTTCATAACTAAAACACCAAAAGCAATTTCAACAAAAGCCAAAATGGACAAATGGGATCTAATTAAACTAAAGAGCTTCTGCACAGCAAAAGAAACTGTCATTAGAGTGAACAGGCAATCAACAGAATGGGAAAATTTTTTCAGTCTACCCATCTGACAAAGGGCTCATATCAAGAATTTACAAAGTACTTCAACAAATTTGCAAGAAAAAACAAACAACCACATCAAAAACTGGGAGAAGGATATAAACAGACACTTCTCAATAACGACATTTATTGAGAGATTTTAGCATATTGGGCTGTTGAATTTTGTTGAAGGCCTTCTCAGCATTTATTGAGATAATCATGTGGTTTTTGTCTTTGGTTCTGTTTATGTGATAGATTACATTTATAGATTTGCGAATTTTAAACCAGCTTTGTATCCCAGGAATGAAGCCAACTTGATCATGTTGGATAAGCTTTTTGATACGCTGTTGGATTCGGATTGCTGGTATTTTATTGAGGATTTTTGCACCAATTTTTATCAAGGATATTGGCCTGAAATTTTCCTTTTTAGCTGTCTCTCTGCCAGGTTTTGGTATCAGGATGATGTTGGTCTCATAAAATGAGTTAGGGAGGATTCCCTCTATTTGTATTCTTTGAAGTAGTTTTAGAAGGTTTGGTACCAGCTTCTCTTTGTACCTCTGGTAGAATTCAGCTGTGAACCTGTCTGGTCCTGGACTTTTTTTGGTTGGTAGCCTATTAATTGCTGCCTCAACTTCAGGCCTTGTTATTGATCCATTCAGGGATTCAACTTCTTTCTGGTTTAGTATTGGAAGGGTGTAAGTGTCCAGGAATTTATCAATTTCTTCTGGATTTACTGGTTTATTTGCATAAAGGTGTTTGTAGTGTTCTCTGGTAGTAGTTTGTATTTCTGTGGGATCTGTGGTGACATCCCCTTTATCATTTCTTATTGCATATACTTGTTTCTTCTCTCTTGTCTTCTTTATTATTCTGGATTGTGGTCTATCTATTTTGTTGATCTTTTCAAAAAACCAGCTCCTGGATTCACTGGTATTTTTAAGGATTTTTTTGTGTCTCTATCTCCTTCAGCTCTGCTCTGATCTTATTTGTTGTCTTCTGCTGGCTTTTAAATTTGTTTGATCTTGCTCCTCTAGTTTGTTTAATCATGACATTAGGGTGTTAATTTTAGATCTTTCTTCCTTTCTCTTGTGGGCATTTAGTGTTATAAGTTTCCTTCTAGATACTACTTTAAATGTGTCCCAGAGATTTTGGTATGTTTTGTCTTTTTCTCATTGTTTTCAAAGAACATGTTTATTTCTGCCTTCATTTTATTATTTATGCAGTAGTCATTCAGGAGCAGTTTGTTCAGTTTCCATGTTGTTGTGTGGTTTTGAGTGAGTTTCTTAATTCTGAGTTCTAATTTGATTGCACTGTGGTCTGAGAGACTCTTATGATTTCTGTTCTGTTGCATTTGCTGAGGAGTATTTTACTTCCAATTATATGGTCAGTTTTAGAATAAGTGTGATGTGGCACTGAGAAGAATGTATATTCTGTGGATTTGGGGTGGAGACTTCTGTAGATGCCTATTAGGTTTACTTGCACCAGATCAGAGTTCAAGTCCTGGATATGCTTGTTAATTTTCTTTCTCATTGATCTAACATTGACAGTGGGGTGCTAAAGTCTCCCACTATTATTGTGTGAGAGTCTAACTATCTTTGTAGGTCATTAAGAACTTGCTTTATGTATCTTGGTTCTCCTGTATTTAGTCCATATATATTTAGGATAGTTAGCTCTTCTTGTTGCATTGATTCCTTTACCAGTATGTAATGCCATTCTTTGTCTCTTTTAATCTTTGTTGGCTTAATGTCTGTTTCATTAGAGACTAGGATTGCAACTCCTGCTTTTTTTTCTCTACATTTGCTTGGTAAATCTTCCTCCATCACTTTATTTTGAGTCTATGTGTGTCTTTGCACATGAGTTGGGTCTCCTGAATACAGCACACCAATGGGTCTTGACTTTTTATCCAATTTGCCAGTCTGTGTCTTTTGATTGGGGCATTTAGTCCACTTACATTTAAGGTTAATATTGTTATGTGTGAATTTGATCCTGCAGTTTTGATGCTAGCTGATTATTTTGCCTGTTAGTTGATGCAGTTTCTTCATAATGTCAGTGGTCTTTACAATTTGGTATGTTTTTGCGGTGGCTGGTACTTGTTGTTCCTTTCCATATTTACTGCTTTCTTCAGGAGCTCTTGTAAAGCAGGCCTGGTGGTGACAAAATCTCTCAGCAGTTGCTTGTCCATAAAGGATTTTATTTCTTCTTCACTTATAATACTTAGTTTGGCTGGATATGAAATTCTGGGTTGAAAATTCTTTCCTTTAAGGATGTTAAATATTGGCATCCATTCTCTTCTGGCTTGTAGGGTTTCTGCCAAGAGATCCACTGTGAGTCTGATGGCCTTCCTTTTGTAGGTAACCAGACCTTTTTCTCTGGCTGCCCTTAGCATTTTTTCTTTTATTTCAACCCTGGTGAATATGATGATTGTGTGTCTTGGGGTTGTTCTTCTCGAGGAATATCTTTGTGGTATTCTCTGTATTTCCTGGATTTGAATATTTACCTTCCTTACCAGGTTGGGATGTTCTCCTAGATAATATCCTGAAGAGTGTTTTCCTACTGGGTTTCATTCTCCCCATACTTTCAGGCACACCAATCAAACATAGATTTGGTCTTTTCACATAATCCCATATTTCTTGGAGGCTTTATTCATTTCTTTTCACTCTTTTTTCACTATTCTTGCCTTCTCACTCTATTTCATTGAGGTGATCTTCAATCTCTGATACCTTTCTTCTGCTTAATTAATTCAGCTATTAAAACCTGTGTATGCTTCATGAAGTTCTTGTGCTGTGTTTTTCAGCTCCACCAAGTTGTTTATGTTCTTCTCTATGCTGGTTATTCTAGTTAGCATTTCATCTAACCTTTTTTTTCAAGGTTCTTAGCTTCCTTGCATTGAGCTAGAATGTGCTCCTTTAGCTGGGGGAAGTTTATTATTACCCACCTTCTGAAGTCTGCTTCTGTCAATTCATCAAACTCATTCTCCATCCAGTTTTGTTCCCTTGCTGATGAGGAGTTGTGATTCCTTGGAGGATAAGAGGTCTTCTGTTTTTTGGAGATTTTATCCTTTTTCACTGGTTTCTTCCCATCTTCAGGGATTTATCTATGTTTGGTCTTTGAAGCTGGTGACCTTTGGATGGGGACTCTGAGTGGACATTCTTTCTGTTGATGTTGAAACTATTTCTTTCTATTTGTTAGTTTTTCTTCTGGCAGTTAGACCCCTCTGCTGCAGGTCTTCTGGAGTTTGCTGGAGGTCCACTCCAGACCCTGCTTGCCTAGAAATCACCAGCAGGGGCTGCAGAACAGCAAAGATTGCTGCCTGTTCCTTCCTCTTATAGCTTCATCCCTGAAGGGTACCTGCCAGATGCCAGCCAGAGCTCTCCTGTACGAGGTGTCTTTCAGCCCCTGCTGGGAGGTGTCTCCCAGTCAGGATACACAGGGTTCAGGGAGCCATTTGAGGAGGCAGTCTGTCCCTTATCAGAGCTCAAGTGCTGTGCTGGGAGATCCATTGCTTCCTTCAGAACTGCTGGGCAAGGACATTTAAGTCTGCTGAATCTGAACCCACACCAACCCATTTTTCCAGGTTCTCTGTCCCAGGAAGGTGGGGACTTTATTTATAAGTCCCTGATGGGTTGCTGCCTTTTTTCAGAGATGCCCTGCCCAGCAAGAAGGGAGTCTAGTGACAGCCTGCCTGCAGAGGCCTTGCTAAGCTGCTGTGGATTCTTCCCATTTGCTGTGTAATCTTCCTGGGGACTTTGTTTACACAGGTGAGATTAAAACAGACTACCTGAGCCTCAGCAATAGTGGACGCCCCTCCCCCCACTGAGCTCTAACATCCCAGGTTGAGCTCAGACTGCTGTGTTGGCTGTGAGAATTTCAAACCAGTGGATCTTAGCTTGCTGGTCTTCGCGGGGCTGGGACCCGCCGAGACAGATCACTTGGCTCCTTGGCTTCAGCCCCCTTTTTCAGGGGAATGAGAGGTTCTGTCTCGCTGGCATTCCAGGTGCCACTGGGGTATGAGAAAAAAAACTGCTGCAGCTAAAACGGCCACCCAGTTTTGTGCTGGAAACCCATGGCACTGGTGTTGTAGGCACCATAGGAAATCTCCTGGTCTGTGGGTTGTGAAGACTGGAGAAAAGTACAGTATCTGAGCCAGAGTGCCCAGTGCTTTTCTTAATTGCTTTGAGGCTTGTTTTCTCATCTGTCATTACAGATCTTCTTCCCTCACAGCCTAGTTTCTTTCAGCCTGACCTCATTTCTTCCCAGTTCAGGAACTGAGAACCCTAGATACTATGCATAGCTGCATTAACATATACTTGGCCTGAGACCTCTGTTCCAAAAAAACAATGCATGGGAGAGGGTGTTGTGCCAACATGCCCTGGCACACCTGGTTTAGCTTACTGGGGGGAGGAGACAGAGCCTATGGATTCTGGCCCTTCTATAGGAGCACATCAATATCACATTCTGGGTCAAAATGAACCTACAATTTGCAGTCAATGTGGTTCTTAAATGTGACGCAGGCCCTCTTATTTCTGTTCATGTAGTATTTTCAACCTAGAAAACTGTATTCTATAACCCTATTGGGAGGGGCAGGAGGTTGGAGTCCTTTTGTAAAATTGACCAACACTGGGAAATCATGTGGCATGATGAGAAAAACACTACCCTAGTGGTCAGCAGACCAAGCTTCCAATGTCTTCCCCTCTCCAGGTTCCAATGTACCCCCCTTATAAAAAGAAGGAGTTGGGCTCTGCCATTTCTAAATTCCATTTCAGCTTTGGCACTTTATCATTCAATGGAATCAATTCTTTATGGAATGCTTTGAATGCCTGTGAGACTTGGCTAGGGAGTGAAACAGGCTCCAAGGTTGGGTTGTTAAACATTTGGGAAATCCGGAGAATGTAAGATATTTAGACAGAACCTCAAGAGTTTGGTTTTGAGGGTATTTTCTTTCTGCTAAATACTTAAGAAAGAGGAAAGTAAGACTTTTTCTCACTAGTGGGAAATTTATACTCTGCAAATGTTTTAATTAACTATTTGAATTATTCTGAGTTGGAGCTCATTATGGCCCATCCACATCTTCTTCCACTTTTATCCATAAGTCCGTTCTTCATTTAGATAACTGGGAAGAATTTAGCACATGAAAAGTTGAGGTGGGAAATGGGAAGGTACTCTGATAAAAGATTAATTTTTGGTTCTTGGCAGGAGCAGTACTTAGAAATATTTATTTAAGCATTTATTTACTCAATAAGCATTTCATGAACACCTATTATATGCATGCAAGGTACTATTCTACACATGGGGAATATAGGGATGAATGAGGCACACAATGATTCAAAGCAATCATGTGAACTTCCTATTCTCCTGTGCTGGATTACACAATTCATGCCTGGCCTGGTCAAAATACTGGTGTTGGCTAGGACTCTGACCTTCAAGAGGGGAACAGAGAAGTGGTGAGGAGAGATTCTTTAGTTACTTCTTGAATGCCACCAACTGGCTGAAGGAGCCTAGAGCCCAAAGTAACTAGCTGAAACACATCAGCTGTATACAAGAGATATATTACATGAAGTTTCATGTTCCCACAGCAATATGCCACTGTGAATTGCACTAGTTCCATGTGAAGGATCTAAAGTACAACCTAGTACTCTGACCTCTTCTGCCTTCTTGATCTTAAACATTTTAGTCTAAAAAACCCAAAGGATATGTCCCTAGCTCTTAAGTAATCCATTCTTCTCTCTTGACAGGGTTTCCCTACTACTTACTGCCACTCCGTTTTCCTGATTAAAAAATAACTATCTTTCTACAGTGTAAAAGCCCAAGCATCTCCTAGGTTTCAACTGAGAAGAGCTCAGGCTGAGTATCTAAAATGAAAGAGCCAACTCCTCAGTAAAAGAATGTTTGGGATGCGGGAACCACTTTTTTTCCCTCACCTAAAGACCACCTCCCACCAAAGAATAATTTTGTGATCACTACTGAGAGCAAGTCATGGTGTGTTTTGATGAGGATCGGACTGAAGGCATTTAGAGACCTGGACATTTAAGTTTTTTTCTACGTACTCTCAACATAAACCATTGCTTTCTGTTCTGGTACAAATAATAGGGTCAAAGATTCAAGACTTCTCCAGGTATTATCAATCTAGGGCTGGCTAATACTGGGGACTGATATAATCATGATTCATCAGAACTTATGTCACATTATTTAACAAAAGTCAATTACACAGATACCCTTCTGAGGAATTTTGACCAAGTTGACTTGTCCAAAAGGGCAATGCCCACCTGTCAAGAGAACAAGAAAATTTGGAGTATTTAAAACAAATAAAACATTCCTAATTGGCATCAATGGAGTGATGACTCCTTCCCTTTACTTATCACTGCAAAGATGATATCAGAAATATTGGCTTTCCTTGATTCCACCAAACCTTTAGTAGGCTTATAAACAAGATCCCACCATGAACAGAAGGATGAGCAAGGTATGAGGAAAACCTTAATGTTATAGTTGAAAGACCAGCTGAGCTCTGCTCTTGTATATTTATTATACAACAGTAATTCATGTGAGGCCAACAAATGTGTCCTGCAGGGTTGACTTTGTCGCACATGACTATGCCAAGACACTGGGAGTTGCCTGAATTCTGTGCCTGGCTTCAGGCAAAAGCTAGCATTCAGCATTTTCCTTCCTGCTCTTGAAACTTCAGAGGCATGTTCATGGTCAGAAGCAAAGTAGACTGCCAAGTCAGGACTCTGGTCCACCCAGAGGCCTTCTCCTGGCGATGCAGGGCAGGCGAGCGCCAAAGTGGAGCTTAGCAAATGAGAGTTCTTGGCTTTGCCCAGGAAATAGTTCAAGGGCAAGCCAGAAGTAGAAGAAAACAGCTTTATTGAAGAGGCAGTGTTACAGCTCCAGCAGTGTTACAGCTCTGTGAATGTACCAGAGAAAGGCTACCACTTAGGCAAAGAGTGGGGTTCAAGGCAGTTTTGCAATCATATTTATACTTTAATTGTATGCAGATTAGGGGATGGTTTATGCAGAAATTTCCACAGAAGGGGTAGTAACTTTTGGGTCATTGGGTTATTGTCATGCAAAGGGGTGGTAACTCCTGGGTGTTGCCATGACAATGGTAAATTGGCATGGCATCATGGTGGGCGAGTTTCACTGAAAGTTGTTTTCTCCCCTGCCCTGTTTTAGCTAGCCCTCAATCTGGCCCAGTGTCCAAGGCCTACCTCAGGAGATGAGTCCTGCCTCCTACCTCACTAGGAAGCAGAAACCCAGTACATAATAAGACTCAGATTGTACCAGAAGAATCATCCCCCAGTGTGCTGATTCTTTTTTTGCCTGACATACTAGAGACAGGCCTTAATTGACAAGCAGAGGGCAGGGGAAGGGAGACATGACTTGTTCAGGCTTAACTGTCTCTGTCTAATAGATGTGCTGGGGTTTCTCTTGTCCTTAATCTGCCCAAGTACCAAAAGTGTGTGGAGTCACCAGCCCAAAATTACTTTTTCAAGCCTGGACTCTTGAACTCAGAGTACCAATACAATAAACTTGTTGAGGGTAATATGAATCCAGACAGAATATGTGGGTGCTGATGATACAGTTAGGGAAGCAGAAGTACAAGGGGAGATAGAGCTTTTACTATGCTACACCAAAGATCCCAAACACCCATCCATTGCCTTTTTCAAGGGCGAGGGGAATCTATTGTAGTTGCTCTGAGTTTTGGCCTATTGCATATCTCACAGTGCTCTTTTTACTGCAGTCTTCTCTCTTCTTCACAAAATACACTAAAAGGAAGTAAATTTGTTCTTGGCATGGGTCCAATCTAGATAGGTGGGTTCAATCCTTCCTCACTCCCAAGTCCAGACTAGGTTCCTGATTTCTCTTTCTATCAAACTCTACTCTTCTATACACACACACATCCTGGTCAACTTGACAGGCTAAAGGTTAAATTTGAGTCTTCATTTAATCCTGGAGGATTTAGTCAAGGCCCTGTAAAGGAAAGCACACTGAAATAGAATCACAAGATCTGAGTTTGAGGGTCACCTCATGCTGTGTGGCCTTGAGTGAATCGCTTCATGTTTCTGAGCTTCAGGGTTTTTTTTTGTAAAATAGGGGCACCTGTTCCTGACTATCCTATGGCCCAGTTTTTCAAATCCATATGAGATGACAGAGATAAAGGGGTTTTGCAACCTGAAAAACTTTGGAAATGACAGTTATTATGAATTGAGTGGATTAGAGATTTTGTGGGTCCTGTCAGAGCCAGACAATCAAAATAATAATCTAATTGAATATTGAGATAAGCCTTCCCCATCATCAATGAGCCAGGGAATGAGTCACCAGGGAGAAATTGTGGATATGTGCCCTGGGGTATACTTTAGGATAATTACCTTAATATTGTACCAAACTTTTAAAAGCATGTATTTGAGAGTCAGCTGTGTGGACAAGCCACTGTATATCCTTGAGCATAATATCAACTTAAAGAAAACTAACTGCAGCCACAATTTACCAGGTACTTACAGGACAAGCATGAGCTAAGTGCTTTGTTATGTACATTTTGTCATTTAAGTCTCAAAACACCCTTGAGAAAGGAACTATTTTTATCCTCCTTTTTATACATGAGAAAACCAAGGCACAGAGAGGTCACACAGAATACAGAAGAGCTGGAATATAACCTTTTCCCTCTCTGAAACAAGGAAAGCCTGAACGCGTTTCCAAGGGCCCATGTCTCTCTTGGGCTCTTACCATTTGGCAAAGGGTCTCTGCCTTTCTAGGGTGCTTAGCATGATTTTCAAGTTAATGTTCACTTAGTCTGTAAAATCGAGCTCTTCTCCTCATGGCCTCTCTTAGACTTTTACCTTTTGGCCAAGGGTATTCTCTGATCAAAGAGTGGACATCTACAACCTAGTCAGCCTTCTAAAAATTGCTATTTTCCCTACTCTCCACGCACCTATGCCACCTTGGCGTGGTCACTATGGTGCCCACTGTCACCTAGGAACATTTACTCCCACCATTCTTTGGAGTTATTTCCCCAAATCTCTAAACACTAACTCTTCCTTCAAGACATAGGTCAAATACAAGCTCCTGCAGGAAGCCCTGAAGCTGTTTCTGACCACCCTTTCCCTAGTCTTACCATAATTGGACTCTTAATTATACATTTAATGGTGTGAGTTCCCTAAAGGATTGTATCTTGTTCATCTCTACTTTCCCACCACAGTGACTACTACAATGCCACAGTGACTATTGTGAAGCTAAAGAAGTCACAGATGACCATCTCAGTCAATAAGTATTGATAGAAAGAGACTCGGGAGACCCTTCCTAAGGCCATCAGTTCATGTCTTGACAGTGACAGGCAGCATATTCCCTACCATGCAACTAAGGAGCTTCTCCAGACTCCATTCTTGTTTCACCTTGTCTTCTGAGATAAGAAACAGATATCCCATGACTTCACCTACTTAAAGTATTTGCACGGCTTGTGCTCAAGTAGACAAACTCATTTCTATATAAATTGGTCTCTCTTCTTGCAGGTGAAATAGATGTGGTCTGAGTTGGGAGGAAAGTTTATGCCTAGAGCTGCTCCAAGGTACTTGGGACTAATTTGGAAGCTACATTCTAGCTGACTGGCTTTCCTGTGCCTCTAGCCTCTGAATTCAGAGTGGTGAAGCCAGCTATACAGTTTTTCTACAGCAGATGTAGTACAAGTTACAAAACACTTGGGGCCTAGACATTTAATTGATTTTGCTGGGGCAAGGAAAGTGGGACGATTACAGAGGTTATGTGAATGGAGAAAACGTTGAGAAAGACTGATTCTCTACAAAATTAAAGGAGGAGAGATGTCTGGGGAAACACTGAACTTAAATTCTTATTCTTTTACCTTCCAGATGAAACCAAATAATTGACATCTTTAAACAACTTATTATTTACTTAATATGTGCCAAGCACTCCATTATGCACTTTGAAGAGGGTGAAGCTGAAGAAGTCACAGCTTCAATTCTCAAGTTGTCTTGTGAGAATCCTCTTTGAGTTTTTCCTCTTAGATGGTGTGGTTGAACCTTCCCCTCTCCTCTAGCCATTCTGCTTGCCTACTAAAAGCTGTGCTTTGCAACAACCTTCCAAAATAGTAAAGTAGTCTAATTCGGCTTTTGGTCCAGGTCAGTTATTTGAACCTAACAGAAATCTCCTGTAGATTTGCCATCTTATTTTCTCTCTCCAACACTGAATAAGTTTGAACTTGCGTAAGCAATCTGAATGTGTTTTTACTTTCTATGATATCCCTTTCAGTGCTCCAGACAGGGATATTATAGTAGAGTGGAAAAAGCATGGGGCTCTGGAATCAGAAAGATAAGAGTCAGATTCCTGGTTCTGCCACTTATAAACTGTGTGACCTAAGGCAGGTCACTTAATTACCCTGAATTTCAGTCTTCTTCTCTGTAGTGAGCATGTACCATTTACCACACAGAGGTAACTCAAAGAGTTCATGCTTGTAAAACACGTACACTAGATGCTAGAACCTGGCAAAGGCATTATAAATAATTCCTTAGCCTTTTTTTCTCCTTCCCCTAATGTTTTTTTTTCTATTACATTTTGAAGTGGGGAGGTAAATTAAAGTTATGTGTATTGATGTTTAAATGGAAAGCACTTTGTAAACTGTAAGGTGCTACAGACAAGGGTACTACATGGCCATGATTTTTTGACCTTAAATTTATTTGCTTTTCCTCCTACCTCTTGGATCACTCCTTTTCTAGCTCTTCTAGCTTTATTGCTTCCCACTTCCTTCTACTAGGCCCATGATGGTGCCTGTTTCCAAAGTTTCTGATTTTTTTCTCTCTAAGTGAACTGATTTTGTATACTAGCTTCAACTGTCACCCCAGCACATATAAATCACAGGTGAGGCCTACCTTACTACTGTGCTGAAAGGAGCCAAGGATCCTGAAAATGGCAAAGCACTGTAAGCATCTTAATTGTCAGAATTACAACAAGTAGAAATGGTAAAGCTGAATGGAGTTGCCCAAAGAACACGATGTAGAAAGAAGGGCCTAGATTTGGAGTCAAAAATCCAGATCTCAAGCCCCTCATTAATTTTGATGTGAGTTATAACCATAATAACTCATATTTATGCAGTGCATTACAGCTGAAAAGTACTTTCACATATATCTTCTCATTGATCCTCTTAATTGGTTTCTCTGTTCCAGTCTCTCAATGCTCCAATCCTGCCAGCTAGAGTAAACTTCCTAAAACACAGGCCTGATCATGTTGTAGTCATATTCTAAACCCTTCAAAGGCTCCATACTACTGTTCAAATAAATGATGGTATATTCATAACAATATAATATTACGCAGCCATGAAAAAGAAGGAAACAGTTTTATGTGTACTTATTTGAAACAATCTTTAGGACGTTAAGTGAAATAATAATAATAAGGTATATAATGAAGAATAGAGTATGCAAATGTTCATATCTTAAATAAGGGGCAACATATATATATATTCATATGTGCATATATATTATACATTATATATATTATATATATATATATACATATTACTGTATAAGTATGAGGAAGGGAACTGGAAAACTTGGGGGTCGAAGTTTGGCGATGTTTTTCTTCAGTGTTTATACATGTCACCTTGCCCAAAAAATAAGATTAAAACTGCCAATGTATTCCACAATCTTTTTGATTAACTTCCATATTATTTTGCCTGTCTTCTGAAGACTTCTATAATCTGGCACTAAAAGACCTTTTATGGCTGGTTTTCAATTGTTCCCTTATGTGTATTCTATACTTTGTGCAAATTAGACTAGTCAATATTCCCTGCATATCCCTAACAAATTGTAGCCTCTATGCCTCTATTCATGCATGGTAGGCCTTCAGGTATCTAAAAACAGGAAGTGCATCTCCTTGAGTTTTCTCTTAAAATTGTTCTATCTCTAGCAACCATTTCTTATTCCTAGGACCCTTGTTCCAGTACCCTTCTCAAATTGCTATCTCCCTTCAGACATGTCCCAGTTAGTTTTTTAACCTTCATAAAATATAGAATCAGAATTGTACATTATACTTCTATTAATGCAGTTTAATATCACTCTAGATTTTTATTTTTTTGGATCTGCATCACTTTTGACATAAACTAACATATCATTAAACAAACTAGTCCCCTGTAAGTCTTTTTCATATGTGCTGCTTTTAATTCATATCTCTCATACTTTGTGTGGATGATATGAGGGTCTCATGTAAGATCCAAATACAGTTCTTTTTTTTTTTTTTTTGGAATTGGTTCATGCTTTCAATCTGCTGAGATCTTTGAGAAACATCCTGGTTTTATAATATAAAGTGATTGATGGCCCTCCCAAATTATGGTGTCCACATAATCCACTGCCCATCATTATGTATCCTTAAGTCACAGAAAAAAAGCACATTGCAAATTAGTAGAGTTCAAATTAATAATACTTTATTGTATTGTGCTTGCGGGCTATGTTTTGTGAATCTCTCTAGGAGTCAAGTGAAAATTTAAAGGAATGTTTAGTAAAAGTCGTCATAGTATATTCCAATTTCATATTGAAGACACAAAAGTAGAGAGTATAATTGAATAATGAAAAAGACAGAAACTAAGTTTCAGCAGAACAGGAAATACAAGGTTATAATCAAATGTATAGCAAATGTAAGCTCTAATTGTCTAGCATGTAGCAAGTGTTCAATAATGCTTGGAAGGATGGGTAGATCAATGCTTTCAGAGTCTGCAACAGAAGAATAAGGCCAAACAACATTGATTAATTTTCTAATTGCAATTGCTGCACTGCTGGGCCTTGCACATAACAACAAATATGAAAACACAACTCTATAGATATGATCCAACCTCTGAAACACATAGTGACAAAACAAACACCAAGATTACAGAGAACAATATCAACCAATATGTGAATGAACAGCAAAGGGTTAGTATCATCTGCAAGACAAAGAGGAAGTTTGTGGCTTTCCCTCTTGCACTTAACATCTAGAGAAAATGCCATGAATTTCTGTTCTATGTCCTATGGATAGTCTAATGACTTTCTCAAGATTTCAATGACTTGTTAAGGAATTCACATTTCTGTGGTCACCTTTGGCATGGTTTGTGCCTCTGCTGATTTCCGTTTTCCTGTTCTACATCTTGCAGCATTCTTTTGTCTTTTTTAGTTCACTTGGCCGTTTTCTTGATAACTTGAAAACAAACTATTACACAAAATTTTTAATATGTGTGACACTTTACTGAATATTTGATCAAATGATGAAGGTTTACATCATAGAAAATCAGACAATTTTAACTTGACATTTACTCATATTTCATCTTAAAAAGTTTCAAGATTATTTCAACTAACTCAAGTCTAGCTCCATCCATGTAATTGATTCCCCTCTTCCTTTCCACTACCCCTTACTGACAAGCAATTCAACTCAAAACAATTGCTCCACTTGTTTTGTTGAGTAATCCAGCTCTTTCCAACCTCTGTTTAGATGCTGATTGTATATACAAAGAGCTAAAGTAATCTGCTTGACACTGGGTCACCCACACAGGGTCTGCCCTTTTTTCCTCTCTTATGGAAAGATATTTGCTTTTCAACCAATGTGACTTATATTAACCAATCTTCAAACCCAATCACACCCCTCTCCATATTAGTTACCCATTGCTGCATAACAAATTACCCTTAAATATAGCAGTTTAAAATAACAAATATTTATTATCTCACACAGTTTCTGTGGGTCAGCAACCCAGGAGTGTCTTAGTTCTTGTTCGGGGTAAGTCAAGATGTCAGTGGGTACAAGGATTGGGAGCTGAAACATTTTCAACTTTCACTCACGTGATTGTTAGAAGGTTTCAGTTTTATATAGGTTTTTGATGGGAGACCTCAGTTCCTCACCACATGGCTCTCTTTATAGGCTGCCTAAATAGCCTTACATCAGGGTAGGTGGCTTTCCCCAGAGGAAGTGATCTGAGAGAGCAAGCCCTTGAGCTTAGTGTCTTCCATAAATTAATCTTGGAAGTGACATACCATCACTTCTACCCAGGACTAGCTCCATAATTACATAATTCTGTAGAAAAAAAAATGTGGGGTCATCTGTTGTTCAAAAAGTAAGGAAACTGAGCTACTAAAGGTACTAAAATATAAATCATTTTCCTTTCTTCCATGATCTATTGCTCAGCTTAGCATGGTATTTTTTGTTCAATATTTAATGTTCTAAGAACAAAAAAGCTAAAACTAAATTTTTAGCCTGAATTTCACCATTCATCTTTATATTGTGCAATACTAGTTTAAAATTCAAATATCAGAGTAATTCATATGTATAATCACAAAATTTGGACAATTTGTATTTTGAGGGTGCCTTGAGATAGTAAGAAGAGGTAAAGAAAAGCCAGATTTCAGAAGATTGGAAAGAGGACACCCCAGACATAAAGCAGTCTTGAAGGGAGTGCTCCCTTGAACACAGAAATAACATGTGGGGCAAGTAAAAAGTACAAACCCTCAATGCAGGGACACACACACTTGCTCAGACCAGTTGGATTCACTTTTCCCTTCTCATTTACCCTATTACCACTAGTCATGGGAGACTCAACATGCTACAGACACTGGGGAAGTTAAGCCATGTGCCTTCCCTTTCCCATAGGTATACCACTCCAACCAAAGTAGATGGGTAAGCACCAAGAGTATTGCAACATCCCAACAAGGACACACCAGGTACCTGCATCAGTGATGGGCATGGAGGCCTGCCCCAGCTGATTCATAGCCTCTTGACAGCTTCCCACCAGAGTTTTTTTTTTTTTTTTGAAATGGAGTTTTGCTCTTGTTGCCCAGGCTGGAGTGCAGTAGCACGATCTTGGCTCACTGCAACCTCCACCTCCCAGGTTCAAGCGATTCTCCTGCCTCAGCCTCCCGAGTAGCTGGGATTACAGGCATGCACCACCATGCCCGGCTAATTTTGTATTTTTAGTAGAGAAGGAGTTTCACCATGTTGGACAGGCTGGTTTTAAACTCCTGATCTCAAGTGATCCACCTGCCTCAGCCTCCCAAAGTGCTAGGATTACACACATGAGCCATGGTGCCTGGCCACCCACCAGAGTTTTTATGGTGCTGACAGCCCCGGGTGAGAATGGTACCACCAGTGCCCAACTCTAAAGTGTCATGTAACATACACACCTAATCCTAATATTTCTCACATCTGTGACCAGGCCCCCAGTATAGGCAGAAAGTGCCAGCAGTAGCTGGTAGGGGAAAGGGAAGGGGAGTTGAAGTGGGCCCTGGGTGCCAGGAGATGGCAGGAGAGCAAGAAGCTGACAACCTATTTTAGAGTCAGGAAGAAAGCAGGAGATGGGACTTCATTCCTAGCCAATGCTGAATTTTCCTATTGAACTTTACTTACAAGTGAATTCAAAGTTAAATTATGAAGAAATTTTAGACAGTGACTTCAGAGTCTTAAAGCTCCAAGTTCAAGACACTTTTGAGACCTGGATCTGTGTGGTTGTATCACCCATAGGTAGTGAAGCCAATACTGTTTCTATCTTATGCTGTTGGCCATATAGACCAGCTCTAGTACAATGTGGGAGGGTTTGAATACTAAGAAATGGCAATACTGAGGGCTGCGAAGTTTTCTTAACTCTCCTCTCTCCATACTAGATAAGGTTTGGTACCACACATATCTGCTCTTCAGCACCCTGTGGAGCTTACCCTTATGATAACACTTAATCTAATGTACTTAAATTATCTGTTTATGTGTCTACCTTCCCCAAACAGAATGTGAACTCTTGGCAAGCAGAAACTTTAGACTATTTTTATCTGTGTTATCAATCCCAGTACCATGCCTGGTGCAATGTGAAGGCTCAATTAATGTTATCGAATGAATAAATATTGACCATTTCCCAAATTTTAATTGTAATGAAATCTAAGCTCTGTGATAATATAGTAGAATGATTCCATAAAGCTTAAGACCTGAAAATGTTTTAAAAGTTAAATATGCATTTCAGACAGCTGTGACTGTTACTCGTTATTTAAGAGGCTGAAATTGAGTTCACAGGAATTGTTGCCTTCACTCAAACTGGCCCAACCCAATGGCGTTTATTAGGATATATAGCAGGATGGGGTTCCATGGAGCTCAAGGCCTTGGCAAGAGTAGAGAGATGGTAAATAGGAGGCAAACTGAGCCCATTCAGATACCAGAAGACAATAGACAAGATGGCAAATCTTAGCCAGCTGAGAGCAGAAATAAGAAGAGAGCAGAGATTAGGCATTGAGTCACGAGGCAAACGCCCATTTCTGAACAATAATTTGGAAGAAACCAAAATGTGATGCTAATGGGGAAAATACAAGATTCAAGGTGGTAGAAATAATTTTGGAGGAAAGGTCCATAATTTTGAAGAGAAATTATTTTGTAGTTGTATAGTCTTTGAAAGGCCAGGAGTCCCACCTTCTTAGACAACCTTCCTCTAGTTTAAAGGCTTTTTACACTTGAGAACAAAAGTATCACATGCACATGCACAAAGAAACCCCTAACAAAGCAACTCATCTATTGCCAGATCTTTAGAAAACTCATTCTGTTGAAAACTGTTTCTCTGGATCAAAGGGCCTGTAGCAAACATCGTTCGTTATCTACCTAGCATCTTGTTCTCGCTTTCTATGCTTCTGACATTTTTTCAGTGTCCAACTCTCCCTCCAAGCACTCCTGTGCCTCAGGGAAATTTATTCCGACCTGAACTCTGCCCTCAGCCTTAACCTCAGTACTAGGGCCAGGATAGACTAGTCTGTAGGTATTATCCCCCTTGCACCAATAGTCAGTTCAGAGCTCCAGGCTTAAGACAACAAATGTGTGACATTCTCCTAACCATAAACAGTTGGCTCAAGAATTATCATGTGACCCAATTCAGGTCAATAAATAAATAAATAAATAAATAAAAATACAATGTGGGAAGAGTTTTGATGGAGACTTTTGTGGAAAAAAAATTCAAACAATGGTTATACCATCTCTTCTTGTGGACATTGTGTGCATGGAAGTGCTACAACAATTTTGTCTCCATGAAAAAATCCAGACTGAAGAAAGTATCAACATTCAGAGGTAAAACAACTAAGGAACCTGCAGAAAACAGAAACAGAAAAGATTTCAGGAAGACTCCAAAGTTTTCAGCTGAAGCGATGGAGTGATTGATGCTGTTGTTTGTAAAAATGGGAAAAGTAGAAGTTGGATAGGTTTGAAGGAAAGATGGCCAACAGGACTTGGGATAGGTTGAATTCAAATAATTATTATCAAAATTTAGTTAATATATTGGTTTAAAAAGCAGCAACAATAACTGGATATAGCCAATCCTGAAGTACAAACCAATAGAAGTGCTAATTAAGCCTCTTTGAGTTTACTTTCTACTATTTGCAGCTAAATTATCATACTTCTTACCTAGTCTGATAAGATATTTTCTTTCTTTAGGTCCTTACACGGCCTCCAGGGCATTTAGGTATCCAGTAGCATGACATGCTTCTACTGTTGCCAATCTAGCACCAAATTCAGTACTGAAATAAGCCACATAATATGGAAAAACGTTGTTTTTGTATCCACTTCATAGGTCTTTCTTTCCCCTTTAACATCCCCATCACTGAAATTGAACACTTGACATCCAACCATAGAACCATGCCTCCTATCTGTCTTAGTTTGTTTTTGCTACTATAACAGAATACCTGAGATTGGGTAATCTATTCACACACAAAAAATCGATTTATCACAGTTCTGAGAGCTGGGAAGTCTGAGATCAAGGAATCAGCAGCTTCAATGTCTGAAGAGAACGTTTGGACATTGAAGCTGCTGATTCCTTGATCAGGACCAAGATAGCACCTTGTTGCTGTGTTCTAGCATATCAGAAGGGTAAGAGAAGGCAAGAGAGAGGGAAGGTGAGAAGTAACTAATCCTTTCATGTGGCATTAATTCCACCCATAAAGGCAGAACCCTCATGGACTAATCCCCTCTCAAAAGTCCCACCTGTTAATATTGTTACAATGGTAATTAAATTTCAACATAAATTATGGAGGTGACAAACAACAGCAGCATCTTTTCTGTTTCCTGTTGATAATTAAATGATGCATCTTTCATGTCATTTGCTTATTGTCAGTACCTTCTTTCTCAAGGAACTGGCACCGATTCAAAAGGAGCAGTTCACCATGAAAGAATCAATAGTAAATTCTCTCCATTGCCGAACATGGTCTTTCAATCCCTAATGTGTGCTTCACCATCTCAAAAAGGTAAATTACTTTTCTGCCCAGGCCTTAGCTGGGGAGGAAGTATTGGGCAAGGGGAAGAGATAAGGGGTGAACTGTGAACCTAATATTAGAAAGCTCTTATCCATAAGGTCTGGCTATCGGTCCCAGAAGTATCCAGTCACTTTTGCTTTTCAAAAATCTTCTTGATTTGTCTTGGAATGAGACCCTTGTCAAGAAACTCCACTATCACTGTGGACACTTCAGAAGATATCTGAATAGGTTAAAGATAACCAGACAACTTCTAGAGATATTGACATAAATGTCATGGTCCTTCATCTCAAAGGGTTTCCAGCCAAGTTGAAGAGATGCCAAATAAACAGAAAATACTAGGTACACTTATCAAAATAATCCTGACTTGAAGCAATCAGTCAGCTGGATTCTATAGTTGAGAGTCAGATGGCCAAATACAAGAATCTACAAGTAGAAGATACAATAGACAGGACTTAGAAAAGATACAGACAATGAAGAAAATGAATTATTCTCAACAAACTCCAAAATTTCTAGTCTAAGTGATAGAGTGGTGCTGTTATGGTCAAAAATGAAGAAACTTGGAGGGAAAACAGATTGAGAGAAAAGATGACTAATATGCATGCTGCATTAAAAGTAAACAACCATGTATTGAATATCTACAATGAGCCAGACAAGATTGTCCAACTTTTGAGGCCCCATTCTAGCCCTCCTCTAACTGCACTTGTACCATAGGATAAAACGTTCACAAACCCAACAAACGTGCCCATTAAGAGTCTACAATTCTGTTTTCAGGCCACATTCCAGGGATCTACACATGTCTGTGGAAAATTTCTCTTGGTCTAGGCCAGAGTCTGTTACGGGAAGAGAGCATGGATGAACAGGCTAACGGATAGTTTTCCCACATGTCAACACATTTTAGAATGGCACTCAAAGGGATCCAAGAATTCTGCACTTAAATATGGTCTTCAAAGTTGTTCTAAAAATGTATTTGTCAAAGTAGAAAACCAACATCTTATTTAATAGTTAGTCAACCTGATTCATTTCTAAATATTTAGACAAATGATTTATGGGCCTTTATTTGTTATCCTTGCCCTAGGCTCTACTGCTGTTACAGACAATGAACCTGTGCTGCCAGTGACTGTGCACATATACAATTTCATTTAAGCCTCATAAGCAACCATATAGTGTGGTTAAGATTTACTAAGCCATTTTAAATTTTTACAATACAGGAGATTTTGAAGAACAAGAGTTATTGATATTGTCAAGTACTGCAAAAGACTAGAAGAAAAAGGTGATCAAAACAGGACACTGGACTTAACAAGAAATCTTTAAACACAATCTTCAAGGATGGAGGTTTAGTGCATTGATGGAGTTCAAAGCTAGATTGTATAACAGAAAAAGCACAGTGGTGGAAAATAGAGACATCAAGCTAAGGCTTCTCCTTAAAATTAGGCAACAAAAAGAGGAAGTATGCCATCTGCCTAATATAAAGGAGGTAACCATAGTGAAGACAGAGAACCAAGAGTTATTGTGAGGAGAAAATGTGATAACGCTGGAGGAAATGGAGGTGAATATCAGAAGATATAGGTCAGCATGATGTGAGAATGTTCAACAAACACTAAATGCCTTATCTGCTCTAGGCCTTGAAGCCTTTGGAGATGTGCAAATGAATGGCATGTTCCCAGGTCACAAGGGGAATGGGAAGTCCACAAGTTCTCACTAGTCAAGCAGGAAAAATAAAAAGTAACTAGACAATTACAGTAGTGGCTAATGAATGTTTTAATGGGGATTAAGCAGGAAAAAAAAGGAGAGTGAGCTGGCTCATAAATATGCTACGCCAGCAAGGAAATGCTGGTTAGAAAAAGATAATATATCTGTAATTTTGCTAAAGAGTTGGGAAGTTGATGAAACAGTTGTAGTGTGATAGAACATGGCCTGTCTAATTTGCAAAGTTCTTACCCAACTTTACAAATAATGCTGGTGTAGATATCGTACAAAGCAAAAGTGACAGGTTAAATTTCAAGATTCTTTTCTATTTTTATGCATTCCCTCAACAAATATTTACAAATTAGGTCCTATTGAGGGGAGGCTTACCCTTTAGGTCAAGGCAGGCTAAAAAACATTCAAAAACCAAATGGTGTAATCAGTGCCCTGAGAGGGGAGTACAGGGAACTGTGGGAGCCCACAGAGAGTTGCAGAGCCCTCATACTTGCATTTCTCCTTATTTACATATGCTTCCCTGCTATAGTCCAGGTAATCTAAGTGGGCTTTCTCCCAGCTACATCCTGAATTTTGTGACATAAACCAAATACAGGTACTTGACTGTATTTCCTGAGTTGACCCTGGGATGATAGCTATTAGGCTGTGCCCTTAGTGTCACATAGATTACATAACCTAGAGAGCTGCAACAGTTAGGAAACCAAATTCAGCTACCTCTTGGGTAGCTGAGTGGCAATTCTAAAAAGAGCTGGAGTGGATAGAAATCCCTGTATTCAGAATCAGTGATCACGGTTACAAATCATGAGCTGAGCTGTGAATGTTAGGTTCCCTACCTATAAAATGAGGATAACAGTCTTCACCATACCTACTGCAGAGATCTTTGTGGATGTTGAGTGAAATCACTGAAGTGAAAGTACTTGTCAATGATGTAATTTAGGGCATATAATTTCCTTGTTGAAAACCCTCCAGTGGGAATAGTATTACCCAAAGGGGGTTGTTTATAGACTTAGTAAAAAAGAAGTTGCCAAAATAAGTGGTCTTTACTGTTGCTACCTACTGACCTGTCCTGCTAGCTCTACCTTCAAATCATATACTGAATCTGAGTACTTATCTCCCTCTCGTCTACCACCTACCTCCCAGGCCTACTCCTGCAATATTCCAACTGGTCCCTCTACTTGCAATTTGCCCTTCTCCAATAAACATTTTAAAATAGCAGTTAAGGGTAATGTAATATTTCTTAAAATCCTTCAATAGCTTCCAAATGCATTTAGAACAATAACTAAGTTCTTTCCAGTGGTCTATAAAATCCTACTTGATATAGTCCCTCATGCATTATTCTACCTTATTCTTTTTCAAAGCAAGTATTTACTATTGGAACTTTTTCATTTCTTGCCTATCTACTTCTCCATAATGTAAACTTAACAAGGAGAAAGACAAGCTGTGTCCCTGGAGCCAACCAATTTCTGGTAGGTAAATGCTTGTTGTGTTATTAAATGAATAAAGAAGTGAATTAATTAATAAAAAATTTAATAATTAAATTAATAAATTATTAATAATTCTTTATTAAAATGTGCCTTCTTTTCATTGCCTGAGAAAATCATACCCATCTTTTAGACTGAAGCTAAATGACATCCCATCTATAAAGATGTCCATGATTATCCTGGTAAAAGTCAGTACCCTTTCCCCTAAGCACTTAGGCGTCTTTGTTTACAGTTAAAAAGTTGGATTCCTGGTTGAGAGATCCAAGATGGCCAAATAGGAACAGCTCCAGAGTGCAGTTCCCAGCGAGAACAGAGCAGAGGGTGAGTGCTCAACTCATTTCCAAACAAGTTTTCATTGCCCACAGACCAGGAGATTCCTGGGCCAAAAAGCGCCACAAGTTTTCAGCGCGGCGGTTTCAGCCAGTGCCGCATCGGCACACAGAAACTCACACAGGTCTGGATGGCTGTTTCTACTGGTGCCTGGAATGCCTGGGAGACAGAGCCACCAATTCAACTGAAAGTGAGGGGGCTGAGACAGGGTGCCAGGCGATCCGACTCACTGGGTACCACACCCACAAAACAAGTAATCATAAATGCTCTGTATTGAGAGTTTCACAGCAAGGGCAGCTGGACAGAGGACCGTCCAGCTCAGTGTGGGGAAGGGCATCCTCCACTACCAAGGCAGTCCACCACTACCGAGGCATTTCACACAGCAGCTGGGCAGAGCCTGCAGCAGCTTAGCAACTGGTCTACTGGCAGACTGTGACTAGACTACTCTGTGCAAGGCAGAGCATCTATGAAAAAAGGCAGCAGCACAACAAAAACTTATAAATAAAGCCAACCTTCCTAGGACAGAGCACCTGGGAAAAGAGGCAGTTGAGTTCAGCTGCAGCAGACCTAAAGGTACCTGCCCAGTATCTCTGCATGGAACAGTGGATCTCCCAGCACAACACTTGAGCTCCTATAAGGGACAGACTGTCTCCTCAAGCAGCTCCCCGACCCCCATATGCCCAAGGAGATACCTAATAAAGGAGAGCTCAGGCCAACATCTGGTGGGTACCCTTCTGGGATGAGGCTAGCAGAGGAAGAAACCTGCAGCAATCCTAGCTGTTCTGCAGCCCCTGTGGGTGATCACCAGATGAGTGGGGTCTAGAGTGGACCTCCAGTGGTCCTGCAACAAAGGGGCCTGACTGTTAGAAGGAAAACTAAGGAGTAGAAATAAATAGCTTCAACATCAACAAAAAGGACTTCCACTCAGAGACCCAATCTGAAAGTCACCAACTACAAAGACCAAAGGTAGATAAAACCACTAAGATGGAAATAAACCAGTGCAAAAAGGAGGAAAACACGAAAAACCAGAATGCCTCTCCTCCTCCAAGGTATCACAACTCCTCACCAGCTAGGGATCAAAGATGGATGGAGAATGAGTCTGATGAATTGACAGAAACAGGCTTGAGATGGCGGGTAATAACAAACTTCTCTGAGCTAAAAGAACATGTGATAACTCAATGCAAAGAAACTAAGAACCTAGAAAAAAGGTTAAATGAGATACTAACTAGAATAAACAGCTTAGAGAAGAATATAAATGACTTGATGGAGCTGAAAAACACAGCGCAAGAACTTCGCAAAGCATACACAACTTTCAATAGCCGAATCGACCTAGCAGAAGAAAGGATATCAGAGATTGAAGATCAACTCAATGAAATAAAATGAGAAGGCAAGAATAGAGAAGAAAGAGTGAAAAGAAATGAACAAAGCCTCCAAGAAATATGGGATTATGTGAAAAGACCTAATCTGCGTTTGATAGGTGTACCTGAATGTGACAGAGAGAATGAATCCAAGCTGGAAAACACTCTTCAGGTTATTATTCAGGAGAACTTCCCCAACCTAGCAAGGCAGGCCAACA
>CAUYLG010029204.1:0-30860 GCA_963573385.1 Cacajao melanocephalus
ACTGAGAAAAATGTATGTTTTGTGGATTTGGGGTGGAGAGTTCTGTAAATTTCACAGGTTTAAATAAAATATTGGGTGGCTGCTTGTTTGTTATTTTCATCCCTTATTCCTTCCTGTCTCCATTGTTAAGCACAATTATTGACATAAAAGAGGTTTTTAATACCCGTTTTTAGACTGCATTCTAGCCTGGGTAGTAGAACAAGAATCCTGTTCCATCTCCCTCTTTCTTTCTCTCTTTCATTCTTTTTTCTTTCTTTCTTTCTCTCACTCTTTCTTTCTTCCTTCTTTTCTCTCTTTTTCTTTCTTTCAAAAAAAAAAAAAAGAAATCCATGTCTAATGGAGTGTGTATTATTAACAAATAATGAAGTCAAATAACTATACATTTCCATAGGCAAAGAAAAACATGTTGATACAATGAAATTCACATCTCTAGATTCTACATTAGAGCATGTGGACATATACTCTAAAATTTAATCAATTTGCCTTTTATTTTTAATCTACCACTTATGGACTCTTTATACGTGGAACTAAAACACACTCATATTTTCTTCTTCTATTTATTAGCTAGTATAAATACTTTGAAATTTGTCTTTGGGCTCTTAAAAAATCTTGAAAAGGTACACTGTTTTCTTTCCATGTAAACCAGGTATGCAAACGATTAACAGACAGAATTGTTGGTAATTTTTTTAAGACTCTCAAATCCATAAGGAATATGTAGCTAATTTAAGCTTCATTGTATTAAATTGTAGAATACACCATAAAATAATGATAGCAAAACTTGCATCAAACAAGTAAACATTTGTTATGGGGACAGTAAAATTTGCTTTTCACAAAAGGAGCCTACAGTAATAATGCATTCAATTCTATTTCCCAGAATGCTTCTTAAGTATGTTAATAAAGTCTTTATTGTGTCTGCTTATAAAAGTCGCCACCATTTCCCATTAGAAAGTCTCTGTTTATTCATCAAACATTTACTGACAGTGACTGCTGGGAGCAGCCTCAGATTTCCACTCCATTACACATTTGTGGCATAAAGCACATTAATTATAGATATATTACAATATTCAACTCATTGAGGAAAAATTAGATGATCAAGGCTCATTTTCCTTGACAATAAGCAAGTTAATGAAAATACTAATTACCTGATGATGAAGTGGAGCCTTCAGGATTGAATGCTTAGCATCTGTAAAAGAGTTCTGCGAAGCTAGCACAGAATATTAAAGCCAGAAGCAACGGGAGCCTATGAGATGGCCCCTACAATTGTCCAGTGCCCTTTAATCAGAGGGAAAATGGTATTCAGAGGTGAGGCAGAGTTTTGTAAACCATTTGGAGGAAGTCATTGAAAAGTTGCACTCTTTACCTAAAATTTTTAATTTAAAGTTTCACTCTTTACCTAAAATTTTTAATTAATATTATCCGGAACACAAATCAACTTCATTGTAAATAATTATACGAAGAATAGGCTCTTGTCAATAAGGACATTGCCATCTACTATTCATTTTGTGATCATGCCAGAAATATTTTCAGCCATTTTAAAATTGTAAGAGAGAAAACATTCATTTAAAAATTCTCTTCTTTGAATTTCTAGAAGTTTAGACTGAATAAACTCCCCGCATATAAAGTGAATTCATACCAGGTAAGAGTGTTATGGGTTCTTTAAAATAGGCCCTTTCCAAATGAGCGTATGAAAAGATCCTTACTGTCATATGTTACTAGGGAAATAAATGTGAATTAAAACAATAATGTGATGCCACTGCACACCTTTAGAACAGCAAATTTTTTTTCTAAACTGACAATACCAATTGCTGGCTAGGATGTGATACAACAAGAACTTTCATTCATTACTGATGGGGATATGAAATGGCACAGTCACTTTAGAAGATAATCTGGCAGTTTCTTATAACATTAAACATAGTCTTAACATATAATCCAGCAATCATGCTCCTAGGCAAATACCCAACTGATTTGAAAACTTTTGTTTACATAGAAACCTACACATAAATGTTTATATTAGCTTTTTTATAATCACCCAAAACTAAGAGCAACAAGATGTCTTTCAATAGATGAATAAGTTAAAAAAAAAAAAAAACCTGTGGTATGTCCATATAATGGAATACTATTTGGCAAAAATAAAGTAATAAGCTATCAAGCCACATAAAGGTATAGATGAATATTAAATGCATATTACTAAGAAAACAAGCCAGTCTGAAAGAGCTACACATTATTTGGTTCCAATTATATGACATTCTAAAAAGGTGAAACTATAGAGATAGTAAAGTCATCAGTGGTTGCCAGTGAATGAGAGACAGTGAGGATTGAATAGGTTAAGCTATTCAGCCAGCAAGGCAGTAAATTATTCTGTATGGTATTGTAATGATTATTTCATGACACTACGGCATTTGTCAAAACCCACAGAACTTTCCAGCACTAAGAGTACCTTAACTGTGCAACTTTAAAAAGTCATTTAGGAGACTGGGGATGCCAGGATAAAATGCAGAATGTGATAAAAGATTCTAATTGTATACTGATGTATGAAACTGAACTGAAGGTAATGGTAGACAGAAGCTACTAACTTAAGTAACTCTGAAAATGATTAGTTTCCATAAGACTAAAGGCAAAAACACTATACATGACTATGGTACTCTGGTTGATAAAGTTGCTCCCCAAAAGAGGTAAATGATGGATAGTGGAAGCCAAATTCTCACTGTTGGAAGGAAGTCTACAGATAAGCAAGGAGAAGAAGCTAAAACGATCCATATGGTAATGAATTAGAGTAGGTATATCAGTTTAGAGTAGGTACATATGTTTAGCTTAAATATCGATACATATAGTTCCACATATATACATATATATATAGCATACAAAATTATATATATGTATATTACATATTTATAAAACCAAAACCACAATGATGAGGGTATGTGAAAGAGACACAGGAGCCAATTGAAAGAGCTCCCAATGACAAAAGCTGGAACAATTTGAGCAAAATTAAGGTAGTATTAATTATAACCCACAGTATAAAATAATGATCTATGAGTCCACAATAAATACATAAACAACCAATCGTCCACAATAAATACATGAACAACCAATCTCCCAAGCAGAAATGTGGTGTGCCGGTATTGCACCACTCTACTCCAACCTGGGCAAGAGAGTGAGACACTGTCTAAAAAAAAAAAAAAAAAAGAACAAAGCAAAACAAAAATCTCAAATAACGTATGTAGCTGCAGCTGCTCCACCCTCAAGGAAATGGCCTGTAACTGCACATAAAGATTTCTTTCTGAAGAGTATAGTGTAGAAAGAAGAGAAAAGAGTAACTTTGCATTAAAGGAATCTGACAAACATTCCCTCAGCCAGATGACCCAGGTTAACATCAGTAGTAATCAGTCATACTGATAATATGTACCCTTGATCTATCATGACAGAGCTTCACCTTGAGTCTTCCTCTTTGTCACTTTACCTCTGTGGTCTTCATTCCAAAACCACATGACTGCAGTCTAATCATGAAAAATCCCAATTCAGGGACATTCTACCAAATATATGTCCAGTGGTCCTCAAGACTGTCAAGGTCATCAGAAACAAGGAAAATCTGAAAAGCTTCCACACCCAAGAGGAGCCTAAGGAGAAATGACAACTAAATGTAATGTGGTATCCTGGAGGGAATCCTGGATCAGACAAATAACATTAGGTAAACACTAAGGAAATCAGAATAAAATGGCGACACTAGTTAATAATAATGTATCAATATTGGCTTATTGATTGCAACAAATGTACCATAATAATGTAGACTGTTGATAATGGGGGAGATTGGTGTGGGGTATAAGGTAACTCTATGTAGCATAGCTGCAATTTTTCTGTAGATCTAAAAGTGTTCTGAAATAAAAAACTTTTAAATATAAGCCCTTTCCATGTATGCCTAAATTATTTCTCCCATTTCTCAAACTCGCAGTCTAAATTAGAATAAGCAAACTGCTGAGCATATCTTCTGATTTCATTCCAGCATCAATTTGTATTTCCCATGCTCTTTTGAATTCAACTAATAGCTCTGCGCAGCCTCTCCCTTTCCTGTGCATTATCCATTGAATGAATTCCAAATCACTCTGCTGTGGAGTGGCCAATGACCCGATTTGATGGATGATCATTTTACACACCTGTTTTGGGGTCTTAGATTAATGTGCTGGCATACATCTAATATAACTTCTCCTAATAGGGAAGTGAGGAAAACATACATTTGTACAAGCTGCCGTCCAGTGTGCTCCTCATCCAAAAGGCTTAATTTAGAAATAGTTACTTAATAATTCAACATGGACAATTCCTTGATTCCCGTTGACTTTCAATTCAATCAGTAAAGCTGCCTCTTGGATTTTCCATTATTATGAAGACTGATGTATTTTATAAGAGCAAACAGCTGCTCTGGCAGATTAATGTTTCTTCTTGTCACCCTGCAGTGAAAGCTTACTTGGAATTCTTCTCTTGTGAAAAGCAGTTTGGATGCAAAGACTTTAATCAGCTGACCACCAATGACGTTAACATAGTCCTCAGCCCCTGGATTGGTTCTTACAACCCTTGCCCACCAAAGTGCAGGAAGATCTCCAGATAGATGGCTCTCCTGAGTTAAAGTCCACATACAGTGAGATGGCCAAGCACTTGGAATTGAGAGAACTGGGCTCTTCCGTCTCAGAATTCTCATTTACTCTGGACAAGTCACTTAACCTCTGCAGGCTTTATTTTCTCTCCATTAAATGGGAACAATAACACTTGCCTGGATTTTCTCAAAGACATAAGCAAGGATCATGGGTTTATTCAATAAATATTTCTGGAGTGCCTACTATGTTGAGGTCACTGCGGAAAATCCTGAGGATGTAACAGGTGAAGAAAAAAAACTTATTGAACTTGTGGAACTTGCATCTAGTAGAAACAGAGAGTAAAAAATAAAATATATGGTACTTTGATGGTTATAAGTACAATTTAAAAAATAGGTAGAGAGATGGAACTCTTCAGGAGGAGGTAAGTCATTTTAAATATGGTGGTGATCAAAATGGGCCTCACCGAGAAGTGACATTTGACCAAAGACCTGAAGGAGATAAGGGAGCCAGCCATGAGGCTGTCTGAAGAAAGGACATTTTGAGGAAAGGAAACAGCAAATGAAAAGGCCCTAGGGCAGGAGCAGGCTTGGATGTTCAAGGAATGGTAAGAAGGCCTGTGTGACTGGAACAGAGGGAGCTGTGTGAAGAATAGTAAGAGATGAGGTTAGATAGCTAATGGAGAAGACAGTCCAATCCTGTAGAGCCTTGTTCACCATTGTCAGGACTCGTGGATTTCTACCTGGGGTGAGATGGGGAGCCATTAAAGATGGGGGGCCATTTTGAACAGGGCAGTGACATGATCAGTTTTGTGCTTTAACAAGATCTCTGTAGGTGGGAAATAGATGATGGGCAAAAGTAGAGAGACGTGACCAGTGAGATTGAAAAGCAACTAGATTCTAGCTATATTTGAAGATACAGTCAATCAAATTTTCTGAGAGATTAGATGTAAGATATGAGAGAAAAAGAGGCATCTCTTTCCAAAATTTTTGTCTTGAACAATTGAAAAGACAAAATTGCCTTAACTGGCACAGGTAATACAGTGTGAGAAATAATTCTGAGGGACAAGTAAGAGCAGAAGCTCAGTTTGGGATATGTTATGTTTAATGTGCCTGTTACATATCCAGATGAAGATAAGAAGCAGATAACTAGGCATAAGGGTCTAGAGTTTGGAGGAAAAGTCTAAATGGAAGAAATGTGTAAGTCATCAGTTGATAGATGTTATTTAAAGCAATGAGATGTATTGGTCACCAAGTGAGCCAGGATCGTAGGAAAACAGAAGAGCTGCTCCAACGATTCAGCTCTGAGAGATTCCAATGTTAAAAAGTCAGAAGAAGCCAGGTGCAGTGGCTCACGCCTGTAATCCCAGCATTTGGGGAGGCTGAGGCAGGAGGATCACCTGAGGTCAGAAGTTCAAGACCAGTCTGGTCAACTTGGTGAAACCCCATCTCTACTAAAAATACAAAAATTAGCCAGCCATAGTGGCATGGGCCTGTCGTCCTAGCTACTCCAGAGGCTAAGGCAGGAGAATCCCTTGAACCGGGAGGTGGAGGTTGCAGTGAGCTGAGAGACAGCCTGGGCGACAGAGTGAGACGCCATCTCAAAAAGAAAAAAGAAAAAAAGTCAAAAGATAGAGAGGAACCAGCAGAGAACACTGATAAGCGGCAAGGGTTGAGAACAGAGCCAAAGAAGAGTGCGGTGGTAGTGACCCAGAATCCAAGAGAAGTGTTGTAAGGAGGAGAGAGTTATCGACCATATGAAAAGTTGTTGGTAGGTCAAATAAGAAAAGGTCTGAGAACTGACCTTTGGATTTAGTATGTGGAGAAATTGTGACCTTGTTTGGAGCCAAGAAAGAATATAATTGCAATGGGTTCGAGAGTAAATGGAAGTTCATGCTTTTGATGATTGTGCTACAGGTATGTAAAATGTTAACATTAAGGAAAGCTGAGTAAAGGGCATATGGAAATTCTCTGTATATTTTACAACTTTTCTGTAAACCTAAAATTGTTTTGGAATGAAAAAGTACATAGGAAGGGAACAGTTGGAGACAGTGCTGTAGGCAACTTTTTCATGAAGTTTTCTTAAAAAGGTAAGAAAAAACGGATGGTAGCTTGAGAAACTGGGGTCAAAAAAAAAGTTTTTATTTGTTTGGCTTAGTCTTTTTTGTTTGTCTTAAAGTAAAGACAACAACATGTGTGTGTGCCAATTGGAACCAGCTAGTGAAAAGATAAAAACTGATGATGCAAAAAAAGAGACGAATATCACTGAAGCAAGGTCCTTGAAGAGAGGAGATATTACCTAGTGCCATGAGGGCAGATGGAAGAGAACAGATGCCATATGCAAACAGATGTGCCAATCCTGTCTGCTTGTTTCATGTTTCTCACCAAAGGCGGACCCAAGCTTACAGATGAGAGTAGGGATGGTGGCAGAAATGCAAGAGTGTTCAAGTTTTAAAGAGAGAGGAAAAGGGCTAAAATAATCACCTCTAGAGACTGGGAGAATCGGTGACAGCATTTGAGATACTAGAAAGTGATTAGCATGCTTATAGGAAAGAAACACTGGGACCTGGATGAGCAGGAGTGACCTGGTTGATGTTCCACTCTCCTCTTTTCTGATCAGCCTCAATAGCAGTAATTTGAATTGAGAGACAGGCCATACCAAGGAAAGTTCTTGGCAATGGCAAAGCCCACCTTGAAACATTATAAAAATCTTCACACACCTGATATTGAACAACTGTCCTCTCAAATGCTAGGAGGTAGAATTAAGATAATATTACATATTCCTCTGTTGGAACTGACCAAGTTACACCTCACAGACACTTGTGTTTAATGATGTACACTTATAAATACATGGATTTTTAAAGCAGCGACTTGATTCATAAATAGAGATTCCAAAAAGAGAGTCAAAAAAGAAATTGAACAAGTTCTATTTTCAACAAACCAAGTGCTGCCCTGTGATATTAAGTGTCCCTGCTAATTTCAGAAGAAGAATATGTTTCCCCAACTACCAGGCTTTATCTCAGAAGTAGGGTTGGAAAAGAGAAGCATCCCAGGAGAATTGTCTGTCTCTGCTCGGCAGTCCAGGGCAAGACTCCTAATTGAGTGACATTTCAACCAAGAGTCAGGGGAGATTGTTACCGCCTACCTAATAAAGCTCCTTGTTCTGCAAGCTGGTTTCCTGATCCTTGAGGGGCAGAGGAGAAATATTTCTCTTAAGTTCCCTGAGCTAGTGGTTACATTTGTCTCCACAGAAGAGAACAGATAAATAACGAAGACTAAAACCTCACAAGACGAAATGGAGAACCTAAACAACTATTTTTGCAGGACATGGTGGCTCATATCTGTAATCTCAGCACTTCGGGAGGCCAAATCAGGAGGACTGCTTGAGAATAGGACTTTGAGACCAGTCTCAGCAACATAGCAAGACCCTGTCTTTATTAAAAACTTATAAATTAGCTGGGGCTTGTGGCAGGTACTGGAAGTCCCAGTTACTTGTGAGACGGGGGCAGGAGAATCACTTGAGCCCAGTAGCTCAAGGCGACAATGAGCTGTGGTCCCGCTGCTGCACTCCAGCCTGGGTGACATAGAGACACCACGTCTCTTAAAAAAAGTTGCTTTATGTAGTTTGAAGTAAACACACCTGTTTGTGGAGGAAAAAGGAAGTTTGAAGTTGTATGGAGCTCTCAGAGAAAATCAGATTTCCAGATAATTACAAATTGTTCCTGTCGATGCCACTGAAGTAACACTTTTTCCTGAGAAATCCAGATTAAACTGGGTGAAGTTTCTACCCCAGAGATTCCATTATCTCCCACCCCTACTGACACATAACAGCCTCTGGGAGCTTAGGTTCTTTCTGTAGACAATGCAACATAAGTGTGTTTCTTGCAAGTGTGGTTGTAAGAAGGGAACCTTTTTTTCTGGTTAACTTCTAATTCCTATCAAATTCTATCAGGGCTGGTGGCTGGCCCTCGATATTTGTTAATGTCCTGGCTTTGATCTGAGCATTTTTCTATAATTTTATCCCTTAAGCATGGCACATTGTGGTTAAGTCAAAAAATAATAATCATAAAGACCTTGGAACTATTAGAAAGAAATTACAGAGCTGTAATCTCAAGTACCATCCCAACTGTTACAAGGAGCTAGCTGGCCAGGAAGCCCTAATGCCCCCATTAATAAAGCTATTAATTTTGAAAAGCTTTGACAGCTATAACATCTTTTTTAAGAAAGTAACAACACTTTTCCTTTATCTTTGAAATGCCTTCCTCTTTGTATGGAGCAGCTGCCTCAAGCCCCCTTCCACTGCCTGTTTTAATTTGTCTTTAATATCAGTTGTGCCTTATCGATTTCTTCTGTATATATTTTCATTCTGAATAATTCAGAGGCAAGATTTTTTTTTCCCCATTATGGTCAATAGCAGGAGCAAATTTTGAGGATAATCAATTGAGCCCTGACTGATGATTCCTGCTGTTGGTAACCCCAGAAGTGAGGAAGGGGGAACAGCAGGGGATAATACGATCCAACAGTCAATCACAGCTATCAGCAAAGGAGCCAACACGGGTTTGTGTGAGGAATAGAGATCCATACCGCAGGCCCAAAAGGCTTGCTAATAGTGTGCTCTTTTTACTTTTCAACATACGGCACTCCAGCTGTGCTGGGGAGACTTATGGTCCATTCTCATATACGTTTGCCTTTCTGCTAACGTTGTTTAAAAACCGTGTTTTAAAGGGGTCATCTTTTATGTGAATATGTACATCTTCTATGCATCAATTCTTAATGATGTGTTCACATTTTAGCCAATCCCTTTTCAAAATAGGTTAGACAATTTGGAAAGCTTCCAGGAAATCAGTACAGGGAATAAACAATTGTCACTTTTAAATTCAGGTAATATGGTTGAAATTAATTATCATAGGGCTGACAGAAATAATTCAAGTTTGCCTAGTCGCCTCTCACCTGCAGTAAGAACACATTTTCTCTGCCTGTTTTGACACTGGCCCTTGTCCAAGTCTTTGACACACTCAATTTACTACAAAATTGGCAACCCTCTGTCTCATAAAGGAATCCAAGTGTAACAATAAATATTTGTCTCCATACACAAAATGATTAATATAAGTCAGAGTAGATTTAATCAGTATCAAAGTATTTGGCTTCAATAATTTTAGCATTTTATATTTTTCATCTCTTTCTTAAGACATTTTTATAAAATTCTGATTTAACAAGATGTGCTAGCGGCAGCCGGGTTTTTGCATTCTCTTAGGGATGTGGGGATCGGACCCAAGTGAGGAAAAGAGAGGCTCGGGTTAACAACAAGCAGTTCAATTTCAATTATGTGAAGTAAATGGTCTTTTTCAGGTCTGATGATTTTTGAAAACTATTTGAAGGTCTGCTCTGATTTACATGCAGTTTGCCTTGATCTGCTAAAAGAGGGGCTTTCATACTACTCGATTCAAGTATTTGAATGTAATTATGAAATGCCTCTTCGTCATAAACAGATATTCTTCTTAAGGTGATATTTAACAACCAACCCAGCAATCCCTAAAGAATTGTTGGACATAAAATAAAGGCTATAGAATTAATATCTTCTACAAAAGATACCTGGTTTTGCTTATCTCTAGAAGAGATCCATAAAATTGCAAAAACAACTGTAGTTAATTTCTAAATAGCTTATAGTTAAATAATAGCACAATGCATACAAAGTAAAAGAGGAAATTAGAAGTCCCGGTTTAGTTTACCATAGATAACTTATTTATAAATCTCTGTAATTTATTATTAATATCTTTATACAATAATCACTCATGCATATAAACACAGTTAACCTTAAAATTTTTTTCTGATTCCTGTTTCTTTACGAAAAAGAAGGTATTTTGACTGTAGAACTCATTAGTTTTAAAGGTTTTTGAAGACATTTTAAAAGTATGCTACCATTTAGTTTATGGGGAAAAAACAGTGATTATTTGTTCATGACCTTGTTTTATTCATCAATAAATTTCATGGAGGAAAAAATTACTCTTATTAAAAAGTATTTTTTTGGTATTAATTTTGGAGTTAAAGCTTATATCTCAGAAAAAGTAAATAATACATTATTTGTAAAGTTAGGATTTATTTTGTAAATATCAACAGTGCTTTAATACTACAAATTATAGTATCAGTACTCATATGCTCTAATTGCTGTCTTTGAAACAGCTAATCTAACATTTTTTTGGGTCTTAAAAGGTAAAATACAATTTGGGGGTGACAAACTCTTAGAGAATTAGGTGGTGGATCAAGGTGACATGTTGCCTTAAAATGAAGAATAACATGAACAAAACTGATTTTTTTTTTTTTTTTGGTAAATGTCTACTAACAAATATAGCAACAAGCATTTGCCAGCATTGATTATTGATTAAACGCTAATGTTAAGCTAAAACATGTCATCAATAGAAAATTGGCAAGCAACCTTTTATAAAGCAACAACTAGACATATTTAACAAAGCCAAAATTAGTAATATAATGCTTTCAGCTAGTTTTTCCTGGTCAGCCGTAAGTGTTTTAAAGGCTAATATTAAAAGTTGATATCAATGTTAATATCAAACGTATAGATCGGCCTTTTATGTTAAAAGGAAAAAGAATTGGTCTGAGTAAGATCTGAGTTCTAGTGCCATACTAGGAGTACTACAAACTCACTGTATAATTTTAGTTGGACTAATACATAATAAGAACAATAATAGGAGATTTGTTTGAACCAGAGATCATCTCATTTAATCCTCACAAGAACCCTATGAAGTAGGTATCACTATTATTTCCGTTTTGCAGATGAGTAACTCAGGGCATATGGAGGTAAATAATTTGCCTGAAATCACACATTTAGTAAGTAGTAGAGTCAAGGGCACCAAAATTCAGACCAACTTAATGACCATGAACGGGTGTTGTCTCTGCAAATATTGAAGGGGAAACCAAGTGATCACTCTTTACTTTTAAAGTCTCTCATTTCTCCATTTTATATGCACTCCCAAGCAAAGGATTCCCTGGGTTTTTTTTTTCCTTTTCTTTCTTTTTTTTTTTTTAAGAAAGAGATGTATGGTTTCCCAAATGCTTCCTGTCAGTATGAGGAAGGAAAGAGTAAAGATCCTTTCAGAAAGTCACTGAAAGAAATGAGGAAGGGGCACCATGGCCAGCTCAGTGCCCTCCCCACAAGATTCTTGGCAAATCAAGAAAAAGGGCCTTGGCAGCAGCTGATGATAGTGACCTTGCCATAGCTCGAACATCCTACCCACTTTAAATGACCTTGCTAAAGAGATGCAGGACTGTGACAAGAAAAGGCAGCATAGGGCAAATAAATAGCTGGAGGACATGCTTTCTTTCCAGCGTTGTCCTTGGGTCAAGCTAACTCATAGCCCAGGCAGGCTTTCGGCATTGTGGGGCTCAATAAATGATAATACCCTATATAATGCATTTCTGTTCAAAGCAACTTCACTTCAAGAGTTAACAAGGAATGCTCAAGAGAACTGATAACTTGATCTCAGGCAGAACTGTAAGGTCAGGAAATACATTTGGAGGGACAAGCATGGGTTTAGGTCAAACCTTTTTTGTCATATCCTATATAGTCTCAGGTAATGTATATAAGTTCTTTGAGCTCTGGTTTTCTCATCTAGAAATAAACAAAATTTGCCTTATGGATATATCATTAAAATGTATGTCAACATAGGGTGGTCATGAGAAATCAGCAAAATAATGGGTATACAGTCCCTGTTACAAAGCAGGAGTTCAATCAGTTATCACTCTATATAACTTGTGATCAAAGGCAGATACCACCTTGGAAATTCACTCCAAAGTTGAACATCCCTTACAGAGTGGGAAGCTAGTACTAAAGACCTTGGATTGAGAAATGCCAGGAAAAGGGAAAGATGAGATCAAGATTCTCAGCAGGTGCCTTAATTTTCTATCCGTTCATCCAAGCTAGTCCGGGAAGCTCAGTCTAAACTGCACTAAAGGAGCATATGGTGGCATGGTCATGTGCCCTGTGTCCCTGTCTTAGGGGCCCCATGGACTTATCTCTATATGCCCAATAGGATACATTTGTGTCTGTATATTTCAGTTTATAATCTTTAGTAGTCTAGAAATTTATTGAAGCATTATGAATAAAATTTCAACAAAGTAAATGACAAATTTTTATATGTGCATTCAAGAAAGAAAAATGTTTCTCTCATGCAGGCAGTAATTGTAGAACTTATGCTAATGGAAATCATTGTAACACTTTATTCATAAGGGTCATTTATAAATGATGTATGAATGTCCATAAATGTCTCTCTTATTTGCTATTAATAGTTAGGAATGCTATTATTTTTACATAAGCCAAGTGTGATTCCTTTCAAATGGAAACAACAATAGGTATAATGTGTTGGAATGAGTCTACAAATAAAATAAGCATATTTTTGCCTGGTTATTAACTACAATAAAGTATTTCCAAATGGGTTATTTAAGGTTTTATTTAGATTTCATCTTTAATTTGGGAAAAACCTCAGGGTGCTGTTTTCAATGAAATGTATCAATCATAACACTTGGAACCCAATTATTACACTTCAGCTAAATTACTGTGATCTTACCAGTTAAAGCACACTTCAAAACCACAAGTGAGTTGTCATAAAAAGATTTCCTTTTTCTCAGACTCTTTTTTATTATGACTAGTAATATTAATTAATCAAATTTGTTTAAGGGGAAGGCACCATCTCATGTTGACATTACCTAGCACAGTGAGGAGGATGTAAAACCCACAGTTACTGGTCTTTTGGTTTGCCCTTTCCATAAAAGGGTCAAACAGGAAAGAGTCACATCCTAACTTGCCCTTCTTCCCAACATAGAGGAAGGAAGAGCTGAGAGTAGAAGTGGATGTTTTTGAAAGATCTACTGGGAGTTGGAATATCTTGTAAAATGCCCAATTGATAGAATGTCATAAAATGGTTTGTTTCTGTTTAAAAAGAAAAGGTAAATGCTCTCCAGGGTGATTTAGCTAAACACTGTTCAGTCAGTATTTTGGACAGTCATTCAGAGGTAGCATGAACAGCATTCATTTTGCTCTTCTAATTTAGTGCACCCAAAAAATGTGGAAGTGCAGGCTTAGGGGGGTCAGGGGCTACAGCAACCTGTCTTTGGAAATTGGTGGATGAGTCTCAAAGGGAGGGAAGAACCACCTAAATCCTAGCTCAGGATTAAACTGTGCCATGCCACACGAAATGGGAGAGTGGAGTGAAAGGAAAGGAGAAAGGGCATGCCTTTTGCTACTTGTCCTAGCTTATTTGACAATTTATCTATCCTGTCCTGTCCCTCTGTTCAAAAGGTTGGCCCTCAGGTGGGTCCAGAGTAGAGGCTTCCCTGCCCTGCAGATCATAGCTAAGCTGAAATTTCCTTAAGACTTTGATGTCTACTTTTTTTATTGTACTTTAGGTTCTGGGGTACATGTGCAGGTCATGAAGAGTTGTTGCATAGGTGCATACATAACCCGGTGGTTCGCTGCCTCCATTCCCCCTTCATCTATATCCAGCATTTCTCCCCACATTATCCCTCCCCACCCCCCGCTGTCCCTCCTCTAGCCACCCCCAACTGACCCCAGTGTGTTATGCTCCTCTCCCTGAGTCCACATGTTCTCATTATTCAACACCCGCCTATAAGTGATAACATGTGGTGTTTGGTTTTCTGTTCCTGTGTCAGTTTGCTGAGAATGATGGTTTCCAGATTCATCCAAGTCCCTACAAAGGACACAAACTCATCCTTTTTTATGGTTGTGTAGTATTCCATGGTGTATATGTGCCACATTTTCTTTGTCCAGTCTATCATTGATGGGCATTTGGGTTGGTTCCAGGTCTTTGCTATTGCACACAGTGCCACAATGAACATATGTGTGCATGTGTTTTTATAATAGAACAATCTATAATCCTTTGGGTATATACCCAGTAATGGGATTGCTGGGTCAAGTGGAATTTCCATTTCTAGATCCTTGAGGAATTGCCACAGTGTCTTCCACAATGGTTGAACTAATTTGCACTCCCACCAACAGTGTAAAAGTGTTTCTATTTCTCCACATCCTCTCCAGCGTCTGTTGTCTCCATATTTTTTAATGATCGCCATTCGAACTGGCATGAGATGACAACTCAATGTGGTTTTGATTTGCATTTCTCTAATGACCAGTGATGATGAGCATTTTTTCACATTTTTTGGCCTCATATATGTCTTCTTTTGAGAAGTGTCTGTAAATGCGCAATGCCACAACAAAAAGACACAGATGTTTATAGCAGCTTTATTCATAATTGCCAAAACATGTATGCAAACAGCCTTCAGTAGCTGAATGAATAAATTGTAGTACATCCAGACAATGGAATATTATTCAGCAATAAAACGAAATGAGCTATCAAACTATGAAGACATAGAGAAACTTTAAATGCATATTGCCAAGTGACAGAAACCAATTTGAAAAGGCTACACACTGTATGATTCCAACTACATCACATTGTGGAAAAGGCAAAACTGTAGAGATAGGAAAAAGACCAGTTATTGCCAAGGGTTAGGAGGGAGGAAGGCATAAATAGGTTGAGCCCAGAGGATTTTTAGAACAGCAAAACTACCCTGTATAATAGCATAAGGATAGGTGCATGTCATTATACATTTGTCCAAACCCATGGAATGTACACCACCAAGAGAAAACCCTAATGGAAACTATGGATTCTGGGTGATGATGATGTCAATGCAAGTTCATCACTTGTAACAAATGGACTGCTCTGGTGAAGGATGTTGATAATGGGAGAAGCTATGCACGCGGGGGAAGGAGTATACTCTAAATCTCTGTACCTTCCTCTCAATTTTGCTGTGCACCTAAAAATGCTCTTAAAAAAAACAAGCATAAAACAGCTAGAAGAGAAGATTTTGAATGTTCCTTACACAATGAAATGATAAGTATGTGATGTGATGGATACGCCAATAACCCAGATTGATCATTAAACATTGTATGCTTATGTCAAAATATCACATGTACCCCGTAGATATAAATAAATAAATAATAAAGTCTATTTCAAAAAGTGCATAGTGCCTAAGAGGGAAAGCATGTTTACTTTCTTCTGGGCAACATACAGGATGGCAAGCAGGACTTTGTGAGAGCTCAGTGGGTGAGTGGACACTGCTGTAGGAGGAAAAATCCCAGGCTCAGAGGCTGGCAGGTAGAAGACAATCTCAGTCAAATTCATATTTTTGCCCTGGGCCAGATGTGTCTAAAAGCTTCACGCTTTTGCACCGCTCCTCCCCTAGGAGTAGCAACTGACAGAGGGGTCACATGCTTATTCCCCAGTCTCACCCCCTGGGTAAACGTCAGAAGATCCGCTGATGGACCTTTCAATTTCACTTCCTTCCTTTGCCTCCTGTGAATGACGGTTTGCAGGGAGGGAGGAATTTTAATAACACATGAAACTTTCAATTCCTGTGAATAAAACGGGGAAGGCTTGTCAACTCTGCCCAGGGCTGTCAGGGACATGGGGCAGAGAAGAAGAGCGAGATTCTGGTTTGAACTTTTTACCTTATTTCTGGATCAGAAGCTTCGTTTCCCTGGCTATACCTTTGGAGTTTAATTACAGTAATACAAGCCCAGGGGAAAGGAAACCGTGCTGCCTACATGTCATTTTTCTACCTTAGGGTACTGTACACAGTGCCTGGCACATAGTGGGTTCACAGAAATACTGACTGAATAAATAGAGAATGGATGAATGAATGGATAAACGCATAGATGGGTGGATGAACTCAATGTACCTAGGCATTGTTTTATTTAATTCTCACAATCCTATAAGGCAAGTGCTATTGCAGCCATGTTTCCTCCCTGCCTTCAAGCCATCACGCACATGAGGCAAAGGATAAGAGAAAAAAAAAAAAGATGAGGAAGTAGAAACTAATATGTATGAGTTAATATACATACCCAGTATTTTTATTTCAAAATCCATTTTTGTGAATGTGATGCTTACTGCACTGCCATTTCTCATACACGTCAGGATATCACCTCAGGAAACTGGAGTAACTAAACCCTAATGGACCAGACTGTGATCCTAGTAATATTGTAGGTTGTGAAGATAGAAGGTAAGGAAATGGTTTAACTCTCTGATCACCAAGAAGCCATGCAGAACTCCCAGCAATAGAAAGAGCAGAGCATCTTGGCCAGTCCGCTCTGTGTCCTAGCTTTGATGTATGTGGTGTAACTAAAAACAGATTAAGGAAATATGATCCTTGTGTTGTGGATCATATGTTCAACATCTTTGGTTTGTTTTCCCTGTTCATGATGAAGTCTGTCATAAACTTAACCATCATTCAAAGCACTGTTTGTGGACAGTATACGATTCTCCCTTACCATAGAAGTTACTCAGATATTTAGAATTCTAGTATCTTTAGCTGGAGAGGAAACCTGTGGGAGTGAAGGGCTGATGGGAAATTAGAAATAGAATTGCTGAAAAGTTGGATAACTTAATCTGGAGAAAAAAATCTGAAAATGAAAAACATAGCATATCGATCCTGTAGAATTAATGATGAGAAAGATATCAAACATTTTCTCCATTTTTCTATCAGAATAAGAGCGTGAAAGTAAACTGTAGTGAGAGGAATGCATGTAATTCCATATCTGTACCCCTTTGCCATCTGGAAAACTACTTTTGTGCCAAGTTCCTGGTTACTAGAATGATTTAAATCAAGCTGGTCTTTCCAATCAATATTTTTTCTAGAGGAATTGTGGGATACAGTGGAAGGAACTCAGAAGTTCACCTGGGTCTGACACAGAGAAGAGGAACGCTAGCTAGCTGGCAGCCTTCAGCACGATCAGAGCCAATGTTCAAAAAAGAAGGAAACAGAACAGGGACAAACAAAGCCCACTGAATTCTACACAATCATTGAGCAGAATGATAATAATGGATGTCATTTTATAGACAGAACCCGGCTAAGGCTTCTAATTCCATTACCTTGTTTAGTCTTTACAAGACTATTATTGGTAGGTACCATTTTTTATCTCAGTTTTAACAATAGATAAAAGAAGTCTCAATCATGTTGAGCCTCATCTTTTTTCTTTCCTCCTCAATATCCAATAAAAAATAAAATTAAAAAAAGAAGGCTCCGAAGGGTTAAGCAACTTACTCAATCTTATACAGTAGGTGGCAAAGCTGTCATACAAACCCATATCAGTATGATTCTCATCTCTAAACCTGGTTATTAATATATAAATCCAAATAACTGACAACTCCATCAACCTTATTTTCTCCTGATCTCCATTTATATTGAAAAGAGAAAAGCAAAGAATAAGGTAACAGAGATCTAACTGTAAAGCAAATTAAAACACATCTACATTGTGCTCTCAGAGCAGTACTAAGTCAGCTGTACTATTACCTCTATTTCTCATTCATTCACTCATTCAGTCAATTATTCCATAGAAATTTATTACAAATTTATGTTTAGGCTGAACAAAGATCTGAACAGACAAGCCTATTATGTCTGTTATATTATATGCAATATACATACTATATGTGTCTATTGTACATTTATTATAAATGGGGAAGTTATACAAAATATTTTAAACACAATGGTAAACAACCAGAGATGTATTTTGAGGAGTGGAGTTGTTCTGTTTTTTTTCACAGGTTAAATCAATTAACCACTCCCTTCACATTACAACTTGTTGAGGTTTTGCTGTAGTGTTTTATGTATACTTACATGATCTGCTAATAACGACTAAGGAAATGTCCAGCTAGTTACCAGGGAGCTCAACTACTTCTAAGCCTGTAATTATTAGAATTCAATAATAAACAAATCAATATCAAGATAGAAAAAAGAAAGGAAGGTCCAGAGTGTTTCACAAGAAGACAGCTTTTCTTAGAATGATGGACAACCAGTTTTTATTTACTTTGTAGCTAATTTAAGAAGCACTTTTGAGGGTTGGATGATGTTTGAGGAAATAGAACTGGCTACTAACCAACTACGATACTGCTTCCCCAAAGAGTCCACCCATCAGACTAGAATACTGGAGCTCCTTTGAGGAGTCCAGGGAGGAATTACTAGAAATGGCAAACTATATCAGACCTAACATTATCCCACAACATAACATGATGTATTAATATTCTGCCTGAATTCGAGATGTTTATTGAATTCTTAAATCTTAACTAAGTTACATTTGCATTATATAGCACAAAATAACCATTTTATTTCTGTTCACATCTCAGACTATTTTGCCTGAAATATTTCTTCCCTGCCTGAACTTATAGAGTGAACTGAGATGATACAAGTAACCAAAGTTAATCATACAATATTTATGGGCGTTAAATACTGCATTTATTCATAGTCAGAGGCCAAAATAATTTTTTAAATTGGAGCATGTCTTATAGTAATATCAAATTGAGATAAATTTGTGAATGATAGTTTGATTGTGTGGAATTTAATAACTGAGATGAGGTCTAGTGTTATATAAAAGAAACAAGAAATTTTTTTTTAAAGTGAGATTGACAACTTAAGTAAGTGTATACTAATTTCCTGCACCATAACACTTGCTCAGAGGTCATATATCCTGCAAGCCCAACTGTCCAGAAAGACAGGACTAGGAAAGACCTCTGTACCATCAAATACACGTCAAAGTTTTATCAGGCTAGGCAGACCTGAACTCATATCCAGGCACCACCACGTCGGAGCTATATTTTGCATAAGTCACTTCACTCCCTTGAGTATGTTTTCAGCTCTACCCTAATTTATAGGGCTTCTGTTCAGAATTAGTGTTAATAGAAGTGCCTTGAAAGTGCTGACACATAATAGGCTCTCCAAGGAAAGTAATTAGCATAGTGTTATGGGCTAAATTGTGTTGCTCCAAAATTCCTATGTTGAAGACCTAACCCCCAGTACCTGAGAATGTAACTGTATTTGGAGATTGGGCCTTTAAAAAGGTAATTAAAGTATTATAGATTATATAGGTGGGATCTAATTCAGTATGACTCGTTTCATTATAAGAAGAGGAAATTCAGACATACAATTAGACATCACAGGGATACATATGCAGAGGGACCACCCTGAAAAGAAGCGGCAAGAGGAAAACTATCTGCAAACCAAGGAGAGAGACTTCAATAGAAACCAAATCTGTGACACCTTGATCTTGACTTCTAGCCTCCAGAGCTGTGAGAAAATAAATATTTGTTGTTTACACCACCCAGACTAATGGTGTTTTGTTATGGCAGCCCTAGCAAACTAATATGTATAGTCATTGCCATCTTCTTCAAAGTAGCTTTGTGTGAGGGAAGGAAGTCTAGCAGTTGAATGACACTTTGATTGAAGCAAATTTCTAGACTTTCAAGTGTTAATGTATTTGGCATTTACCCCCAAATGAAGTACAGGGGGCCTGGCACATAGTATACTCTCATTAAGTATTTGTTGAACATATTAATAAGTGAATACATGAATGAATGAATATTAATCAGAGGATAAGCCTCTAGTGCCAGGTATGCTGCCACAGACAGCTGACAGATTCACAGAACAAGGGCTAAGTGCTTATTATATGCCAGGCACCATGCAGTAAACACTGTAAAAACCTAATGCAAAAATATAACTCCTTAGGAATTTGAAGGTATTTTGAATCAGGAAAAATGGTCCATGTGACCCCTTCATTATCTTTGGAAACATGCGGTGTAATCGCTGGTCTAGAGAGGCAGTGCTGTGTATGAGGAGTACTAGGCTTAAAGCCAGAACACTTGCGTGCTTTTCTGTTCTCCCATATACCAGAGGTCATTTAGCCATGCGGAGCCTCAGTTTCCCCTTTTGTAAAACAGGACTATTGAAGCCTGTCTCACCTCTGGCATAAAGCTGTGGCAAAAATAAACCAGAGGTATGTGTGTGAAAATGATCACAGAGTATTTTGTGAATTAAAGGCATCAAGTTCATAATGGTAGCCCTGAATCATTAAGTAAACACTCGATTATATTCTGCACATTAAGTTTTAGTATGAAAGGAGGCACATAAAAGATTTTTAAAGCATCCCATTTAAATAGGTGATCTGCTTAAAAAGTTTGGACCACTTAAAAGTTTTTCTGGAAAATTCACTTATGTGAATACACTGACAGCATAATCACATGGTCTTTTATGAAACCATAACAAATAACTTTAAAATCTAAGCTCCCTTTTCACAATTGAGGGCATAAGCAGTTTTCAAATATCTTAGTAATAATACAGAGAATTAATTACTTTTTCCAGGGTATTTTTGTCAAGTAAACCTGAAATAAAATTGTTCCCCATTAACTCAAATTGAGCTGGGAGTAATAATTGGTTTTGGTTCTAAACTTGTAATCCATGTATCATCATAGACTAAGCTTCTTCACTGATAAATGGAGGCAAAAGTCCTTGACTTTTTTGCCTCCTAAAATTAATGTGTGAACACAGTCAGATGATTGGATATAATTGGTGGAGATAACCTACGTAACAGTGGGTGCATTCCGATTAAGAAAATAAAAAATGCTTTACAAACGGACTGTACTATTAATATAATGTTCCTGAGTTGGCCCCAAAGCATCATTTCATAGACCTGTCTTCAGACCAAGAGGATGACATACCATTTTGTAAATCTAATAAAACTTGCATCCAACAAGAAAAAAAAATCTTATATATATTTTCCAGGTGTCAACAGTCTTTAGACTGTTTTATTCTATGAGAATTTTATTTCCTTTTGGGATAAGCTTTGTTCCTGTCCTTCTCAACATCAACATATTAGTCGTCACCAATTTCCTATGCCATTATAGAGACATTATAAATACTATTGCTATATTACCAATAGCTTATATTTTTCATAAGTTTATTGAGTGTCTTATATTATTTCCTGTTTAAATTTTTTCTAACTCATAAAAACATCCAATAACTTGAAACACAATAACTTGAAAAAGATAATACAATGAACACATATACACCTTTTATTTAGATTCAATAATTGTTAATATTTTTCTGTATTTACTTTAGTTTTCTTTGTATATATATGCATAAATGCATTCCCAAATATACCACAATATTATTATACCCAATAAAATTGAAAAATTATTATGTAATTTTTACGAAAAAAATTCCATAAATATAGAATATCCCACATTCTAGATCTAAGTAGTTGTTTTCTCACTTTAACTTATACCTCCATCTCCTGTATTTTTCTAAACTGGAATTTAAGTTAGAGGTTTGATTAAATATAGATTAAATTTTTGTACAGAATAGTCCATAAAAGTGATACTGGGTACTTCAAATATTATTATATAGCAGCAAATAATGTCAGGCTGTTCATCTAGGTGTTATGCTAAGATTGATCATGTAGTAAAGGTGATGACCACCTGGCCTCTCCATTGTAAACAAAAAATTTTCCAATTTCTGTTAGGCTGTAAATATCCTGCTCCTCAACACTCTTTCACCCAATGGCTTAGTATCTACTGATCACACGCACCTGAATCAGTTATTACCTTAGGGTCTTTAAAGTGAGAATTTTCTGACATTATCATTCTTCCTACATTTGTGAGTTAACATTTTTCTCTAAAGAAGGATTTTTCTTAGCTTTTTTCCCTTTTCCATAATTCAATATTTTTATATTTTATTTTTTAGTCTTGATGCTTTGCCTAACGTAAATATTATTCCTATTTTATAAATGAAGAAACTGAGCCACAAGGAAGTTCAGCAACTTACTCAGCCTAACTAGTAAGGGGCAGATATGAACATGGAACTTAGATCTCTGACTGTTATTCCTGTACAGTGGCAAATGCATCACAGTTACCTCCATTGATATGAGGCCTCTCTTCAACCCTTCAATAACCAAAGATTTTTTTCCTGAAGTATCTTAGCTGTGGAACTGTGAATAAACCTTTCCTTAGAAAATTCCAAGAACAGACATGTAAATGTCCCCAATATAAGCTGTAGGGTTTGGGTTATTACAAATGAAAACTCCAAAATGGGAGCGATTCCAGAGAAGAATTGGGATGATAGTCATCACTCCACATTCCTGTAATGAAAAGTCACACTGAAAATCTTGGAAACTTTTAGAGGAGGAAAAAATGAAATATAAACTTATCCAGTGTTTGGACCAAACCCTTGAAAGCAGCAATTACACAATTTCCTGGTAATTCCCTTACTGGCCTTCTCATTTTTTGACAGGGGAGCGGTGGCTTTTATCAGCATGGAGCTAATTTTGTTCTATTATAATAAAATCTACAAACATTGGACATTTTTCCCCCTGGACAACCAGTACAGTCTCCATCTATGCATTTTCCTTTGCTCCTTTTTTTGCCTCTTCTTATTTCTTTATCTACAAAAGAGTTACTAATAATAGTATATGAGGTTATGTAAGATAAATAGCAATCAGTTTCCAAATAGCAGGATTTTCCTACTCTTTACTTCAATTTTTTTTCTTTTTTTCTCCTTTTCTCTTTCTCACTCTACTTTGATATTCCTTCCTGAAAAGAAGAAAAATGTTTGGCCACTTATTTTAAAAACTTATTTTTTATTAACAAGCATTTAATACTAAGTGCCTGCAATTAGACAGATATGGTACAAAGTCTTAGAAACATGAATAGTAGTGAACATTTTTTTAGAAAATAGCAGAGAAAGTATTTGTTATAATGTCATGTTATGAAGGCAAAAATAAAAGTACATGCACAGTGACTTGGGGAGCTCAGAGGAAGAACTATCCTCAGCAACGTGACTCAAAGGGCTTTCAAAGGTCTGTGCCTCCCATAAGGGATGAGCAGTTGCTTCATTTCATTGTAACAGGGGGAAAAATATGGCTGTCTGTTTATTTTAATTAAATAAGAATCTAAAGGAGAGATTATTATGAACATGAGTTAACCTCCAAGAGTGGGCCTGTAGGAAAAAATGTTTCCTGGGTGATTTGTTGGAAAACGAAAGCAAAGACCCTGGAACCCTGAAAATGATATTCCTGTACCGAATCTGCAAAATCACAGCCCAGCACAGGCCACAGTTTTGCATTCCCAGAATTATTCTTTCAGCCGTCAGCATCGCATTTACCTCCCATCCTTCAGGAGCAGAGACATTTCAGCTTATTTTATTAGATGATCTCAGATCCACATCAAGCCGTAATTAAACAACAGAGCCCCAGGATGAGTGAACTCCCCTTAAGAAAGACCCCCCTAAGACCCTAAGCCCAGCTGTAGAAAGCCATGTTCTAAAGTTCAATTGAAGCTGCCTCCTGAGTGAACTTGCTGTGCAACCTTGAGCAAGTCACTTAACAGCCCCGTGTCTCAGTTTCCTCATTTGTACAATGGGGACCAGGCTGCTGACCTTCCTCCCAGGCCCACTTTGAGCAACAGTTCATTAGCAATTATAAAATACTTTGAAAATGTAAATGCTGAATTATAATTTTAATCAACAAATCAACCTTGGTGCTTTCCACTCAATCACTCCCTCTTGGGTAAACGATCAAAACCACTGGCTGACTCAGGCACTCTGAGCCCAGCATTCACCCCTTGCACAAAACATGGCTCCTCCAGAGATCCACCGGGAGCGCTTTACTTCCCCTGTCAGCACGCAGCAACTGCTTTTCAACCACTGATGGGGAATCTGGAGCCTCTAATGTGAAGGGTATTCAAGCTCATACTTAAGATATCTCAATCAGCCCAAGGAGATTCTGATGAAGAAAACAACAGGCTCATGCCCAGGGATCTGGGAACCACATTTCCTCAGGATTTGTGAAAGTCTTCAGTTGGAAAATTATGTATATATTAATTATATAAAAATTATGTATATATTAATTGATTTTCTAACAAATATTTGCTGAACACCTAAAAAGTGCACACTGGAATAAAACTCTTTATAGCTCAGCCAGTAAGAATAATACTACAGCAGTAAGACCAAGATTCTGTGGCCCAGTGATCCCTGCAAGAAGATTTAAACCACAGTTTCAAAACTAGGCAGTCATGTTACAGGCCATCCAATGCCTAACAAGGACCAGGTGGTAGGGAGGAGGGGCTGCACAGACACAAAAGCACATTAAGTCTTCAGTGGGTGCCTGGCTTTGCCTGGCCCTCAGATCTCTCAAAGCAGTTAATGTCAAACATATCTTTGTAAAAATGACTTTAAAACAGATAAGGCTGTCAATCAAGGCCTAGATTAGATTTTAATTGGACACTCCCAGTTTAATAAGTGTGCCAATTCCTTTAATACTAAAGACACTTAGAGCTAAAACCAAAGATGCTTCCCTTATCACTTGTTAAGTAAGTTGAGCCATAAACCTAAGTGCAAATAAGTGCAAAGAAAATATCACTTAAATAATTGTTTCAGAGTAAAACATAGACTCTTAAATTGTATTTTCTTTCACACTTAATGTGAGCCATTTAAAAGCTAATACCCTTATCTTAGTCATTAGACATTTCAACACCTATTACTCATAAATTTGGTATGACTACACCTGTCAGAAACTTGCAAAATAAATCAACATGTGGAATAGGCACTGGGCTAGTAGTTAGTAGATAGATTCAGGACCCAAGCAAACCACTTTCTAACTCTATGATTTTGGGGGTGACTTAAATTCTTTTAGCTTGCATTTCTTCCTCTACAAAGTAATGATAGTAATAAATGTCCTTCTTACATCCAGGGTCATTGTGAGGCACTGATGGGATGATGTATGTGAAAAAAACATTCTGTGAGCAATAAAGCACTCTCAAAGGTTCAGGAATAATGGTGAGAATTACTTCTATTAAGTCTTCATGGAATAGCTGAATTTGGAAGCTCCTCACTGAATGAATTTTTTAAAAAGGTATACAGATAGTAGTACAGTGCCTGTGGGTAGTAACAAATATGCATTGATTATCATGAAGAGAAAGATATGAGAAAGTATTTTCTTCAGGTTCTGTTTTTGATTAAAAAGATATAACTGGCTTTAGTATACTTTTCACAGCTATCACATTTATGATCTTTGCAATTAACTTCTAAAATATTCATATTTAAATGGCATGCTATAAAAATAATGGATTCAGAAGATTACCATATGTAGCAAGAGTAAAGAAAAAAACAAAACATTTCTCTCCATCCCGAAAATTTTCAGAAGTTACAGAATCATAGTTAATAAAATTCAGTATTCTCTCAGACAGTATATATTCATGAATAGAATATTATTTTGAAGCTAATTTAACTCCCTGATATCACCAAAGCCTACAGAATACTGCTACTTACTATTATTATATGCATGACAAAAAATAAATTGATGTACAGGCAGGTGAAATGCAATATAGATTGCCAAAACAGTTGTGAAACAAGTGTGCAAATGTTAGCAATATTTTTGCAAGTGTTAGTATAAACAAATTAATGTAAAAACATTAAAACAACATTTGAATGAATTAAAGATAAATTTTATAACATTCTAAGTTTAGTCCACATTGCACTTTCTCTGTAAAAAACTTTTTACACATTTCTAAATACCTTTGAATATATTCACCTGCCATTTATTATTTATTTAGAATATAACAAATTTTTTTTCTGTGCAAAGAGATTTAGGATAATTTTTTATATTATTTTATATAACCAGCCTTTATATATTTGAAGACAAGTTTCAAAGCAAATATGCACTCAATCCAGCTGTCCAAGACTGCTAACTTAGAAGACAGGGAAGATAAAAAGTCACTGATAAAGTGAAGGGAAAGACAGAATCAATATTCCTCTCTCTCTGTCTCCCTCCCCCTCCTCCTCCCCCTCCTCCTCCCATCTCTTTTCTCCTCTTCTTGCCCCACCCATGCTCTGTCACCGGTGCTCTATCTTCAGGAGATCGTGCAAGAGAGAACCACTAAGGAGTCCACAGTCTTTTATCCTAATCTCAAAAAGGACATGCCATAACTCTTGCTGCATTCTACTCATAAAAGCAAGGCACTAGGTCCTGCCCACACTCAAAGGGAGAATATTACACAGGGTAAGAACACTAGGAGGCAGTAATCATTAGGGACCCTTTAGAGCCTGCCTACCATGAATAGTATTGCATATCAGACTTAGATTACTCAGGAAATGGAAAGCAATGTCAGGTATATTTATGATTGGAATGGAACAAGATTAATATGATCAGCATTACTGACTCTACTCGTAAAATGCCTTTAATGAATCTTGAATCTTTTTCTTTTTTTCAAAATAGCCCATTTTAGCCATTTTCAAAATTGTTTTGCGTCAAACCCCCTTAACACTAGAGAGCACCTAAGGTGTGCCAGGCACTGGGCCCAGTGCTGACAGAACAGAAAGAAACAGCCTCTGCCTTCAAGGGGCTTTTAGTTTTGAACTTTGCAAATTCTTTTTAAATTTTGTAGTTATTTGAGCTTTGTTTTGTTTAAACAAGGAACAATTGCTCTATTAAATAAATATGGACTTAAATGTGACCTTACAAAGAACTGCAAGGCACTCAATTATCAATGCTTCACTAAACATTAGACTTCCTAGATAAATAGATGAAGGCTGATTTTGGTTATACTAAGAAGTAAAAGAATTAGACTGCCTGTCCTAAGCCACAAGGTAAGAATATACACACACACACATATATATATTTATTCATATTTGTATATATATATAATATACATATATATTCTATACATGTATATTGTATATAGAATATACATATAAAAATATTCACATATATATAATATGTATGTTCTTATATATATAAGAATATTCTTATATATCTTTGTATATATGAATAAATATGAATACATATTCTCATATATTTGTATATGTGAACATATTCTTATATAAATATTTGTACATATATGAACAAATATATATATGAAGAAAACAATCCATTGTACCTGAGTAAAATGTTTCCTAATCACTAGGTATTACCACAGCTCTCTGAGTTCAACAAGCTAGCCAGTGTAGGATTATCATTAATTTCACAAACCTGCTTATATAGTTCATTTTATCTCTTTATCTCTTTATCCCTTGATTTACTGCAATTGCAAAAGTCTTCACATTCCACAACTCTGTTAGTATTAACTCATTCAGCTTTTCTCTGCCCTTGTTGTTGCCTTAAAGTATTTAACTGTGACACCACATAATTGTTTTACACCTCCTTTTTGTCATTTCATAGGACCATGTTTTACCATAAATCTTTGAAACCAATTTCTAAAAGCCACATCAGATATATTTTTGCTCTTTGGAATTCTTGTTATTTAACAAGCTTGCAATCAGTTCAGTTCAGCTTTGATTAATTTTCTCTTAGTTGACAAGAACCTAAAGAACTATGTTCCATTCTAAAGGACTTTGATCTTCATCTCATGCACCAAACAGAATCATGCCTATTCTAATAGTTCACATTAGAATTTCTAATATCTCCAGTTTCTTTCCTTTTCTGAAATCAGATAAAGGGATAGTCTGCAGATGACTAATAGTCAGTTAGACAAAATACCTGAGTGCTAACTTAGAACTGATTCTTTATCTAAAGTAATTTCAGGAGAATTATTACATAGTAATATGATATTCTGTAGTCCATTTACATAAAAGTGAATTCAGTTACGTTTCCCATAGTTTGGTGTGACAAGCTGAAGACTATAACAAATAGTTAAAGAACACTAACCTATTCATACTGCTGTTGATTCAACTTTTCTGTATGATATAAGATGCCATACAGAATGCATTCATGGTGTTTGACACCACATCTGCTTAAGCCTTTGACACTGCAACTCTAATTCATATCAATAAGAAGGCACAATGAGCAATATGACTTTCAGGTATCTGTAACTCTGAAAAACTTAGAGAAAAACATTTCTGAAGAAGGGATCATAAAATATAGTTACTCACACAATCGAGTTACATAAACATCACTGGATTCATGAGTTGATGCCATAAAATCTAAATGTATGTAACAGTGAATGGTCATGGGAACATAAATTGCTGTCACTGACAATTAGGTAATCTGGGACCTGTAAGGAAACTAAATGTGTTCATGGCTTCTACTGAGGTTAGTAACATACAATAAAGAGCAAAACAGAGCCTCCAGAGGGATTTTGCAAAAGGCTATAGACAGATGTTCTGAATCTTGAAGTCCAACAGAAGTGTATTTAGGTCAAGGAAAAAGATTGAACAAGGAAAGAAACAGCAGAAACAGAATTTATTGTGTGACCTCTAAAAGCAGTTTTAATAGGAAATGGTCCTGACTGATACTTTATGGGGAAAAAAATGAAATTAGCTCTGAACTACAGTTAAGCTGATATCAGAAATCTGTATCTAATTGGAGTTACACAGGAAATATTGTAGTATTTGAGGGTTCTATAAATAGTCCATAGAAAATTGTTTTTAAAACAGGATTCAAAGCAGTGTTATTTTCTTAAAGCTTGTTTCATGTCAGTCATTAAGTTGAAAAAAACTTTCTTAGAGAAGCCATTTTAATTATTTTACATAGTCTTCCCCTTGCTGACATACATATAAAGATATACAAATAAATGTATTTAATAGAAACACAAGTCACATTGAAGTTAGTGGAATTTACATATATATGGATAAATATATATATAATCAAAATTATCTTTGATTCTTCAATGAAAATAAGAAAGACAAGAGAAGAATCCTATTTAAACTCAGCCTGTATCCTAGAGGTAATCTTGCTAGTCCTGTATATATAGAAGGAAACCATTTGTAGTATAGCTGTCTCCAGATAGCAGACTTATTTAAACGATTCTGCTTACAGAGAATTTACCAAATTTTCATCTCCTTTCCCTTTATTCCAACTTATCACTCTTTTACTTTCAACACTTGCTCTCCTAACCCCTGCCTTTCTCTCTCTCTCTCTCTCTAACACACACACACACACACACACCACTTATTCTAGACTAGATTACTCTCCTAGGCTATGCTTGGCTTCTAAAAATCCTTCAAGAACTACAGGATGATGGTATATCTAGAGTCTGCCTTACCCCCAACTCTCTCCATCCCTGTCATGAAGAGAATGAGAACATAAGTTGTCCTGACATAGGAAAGGATCCATGCAACTCCTTAGTAATAGACAAGAAGAGTCAACTCCTAACTGCACTCATTCCTGCCTCCTTTAAGAGATGGACCCAGCAAAGAGTGGTTGGCTGTTTGTTAGGTATTAACTCCAGGAAATTGGACCTCCTACAAAAGGAAACCCACGTATTAGTCTCAGACTAAATTATTTCTTCCTGTTTCTGAAAGGCACACCACCAAGAGAAGCATCAGAATATCAAAAGGCTACTACTGTAGTAAAAGTGGCCTATTATAAGAATAATAAAAATGTTTACACATGTAAACTATACGTCTACTGCCATGTTCTGAGCCATAGAATTTGGGATGGCAAGGAATTATATACTATATCTTTAAAATATAGAAATAATATAAAAATAATAAGAAAGACTGCACATACCTCTTTGTTACGACGAGGATATCAACCTGATTTTCATTTGAAATTTTTGAAAAAAAGTGGCAACCAAAAATACATCATATTGACTGATTCCTGGGTTGTGATCCAAGATGGCCGATTAGGAACAGCTCAGGATTGCAGCTCCCAGTGAAAGCACAGAGGGTGAGTGGACACCGCATTTCCAGAGGGATTTTTATTGCCCACAGACTAGGAGATTCCCAGTCAGAGGAGCCCTACGGGTCACCAGCGCGGCTTTTTTGGCCAGCGCGGCTGTTTTGCCGGTGCCCCGGTATGGCAGTTCTCCGTACAAAATGCACTAGGCTGGGTCTCCCTTCTAGCTGGCAAGTGGAGCTTCGGGAAGGCAGAATCGCCCATTCATCTGATTAAAAACGGGTCTGAAACAGGGAGCCAGGCCAGGAGATTCCTGGGCAAAAAAGCACCACGAATATCAGCGCCGCTGTTTCAGCCGGCTCAGTGGGTCGCCGCACGGGAAATCACGCAGATCCCGGCGCCTTTTCATCAGGCGACTGGAACACCTGGGAGAGAGTTGATCGTTCAACAAAACAAAAAAGGCTCTGAGGCAGGGAGCCAGGTGATCAGGCTCAGCTAGTCCCACTCCCACAAAAAGAAAAACAGCAACTGGAAACGCTCAGGGTTGAGAGTTTCACAGCAAGCACATCTGAACCCCGGACGGTCCAGCTTTGTGGGGGAGGGGCGTCCGCCATTACCAAGGCACACCACCACTGTGGAGGCAGTCCGACATTGCTGAGGCAGCTTGCCGTTGCCGAGGCAACCTGCCATTACAGAGAGTCAGCCAATCCAGAGGTGAACCGCCACTGCCGAGGCAGTTCTAACTACACCCATATAAACAGGACTGCAAGGAAGTACACAGGGCAGCTGGGCGGAGCCCACAGCAGCCCAGCAAAGCCTAGG